>LOJH01037108.1:10559-22276 GCA_001685095.1 Ellobius talpinus | reverse complement strand
GCTAACCAACTCCATAAGGAGCCTCTTCGATGCCCATCATCCTCTTGAAGTAGAATGCTTCTGCCAGGAGCAGATGTATGTCATTGTCATGAAAAGTTCTAATTTTTAAAACATTTAAATTCCATATTCTATAAACCTTTGAAAGGTTTAGAGAATACCTATCCTTCAGAAATATATCTCTGTACATCTAGAAAAGCTAACTAACATGACTACAGTTTGACTATTATGGATGACTATCTACTAACCTGTGTTTCTTAATTAGACATTACATTTTTAAATGAGATGCACAAACACAATACCTTAATCAAGAACAGAAATATGTACATAACAAAACTGACCTTAAATTTACATCAGTAGACCAAGATCTATACCAATGCAAAGTATTCATCTCTATATCAGTGGGCAGAGTTAACAAAGTGTGAAATCACCCTGAACTAATGCCAAACCCTCAGGAACTAAGCATCTCTGTTCAAGGGGTGCAAGCTCTGGAGGTCTTTGGCTTAAACATAAAACCTTAAAGTTACACATTTTCAGAGTCACATGTCCTAGGCATCCAAGGACACTTGAATTAGTATTTGAATTAGCTTGACTTAGAAGCTAATCTATTTTAATAAGAATCTATTTGCTTTATATTATTGTATTTTTAAGATTCTGTACATTTACCCTATAAGTTTCTGCAATAAATGATGAGCCAGGGGAAAACAAACTAGGATGGTGTGCATTTTCCTGACCACACAAGCACTCGAATGTTAAGCTGACAAGCTTCCGCCATTCACCCTGTTCTTCTCACACATTGGTAGGAGCTTGTTCAGATGTTTGAACAGGTCTGGTACACTACCTTTACCACACTCACTCATTCAGCAAACAGTTATGGAACGAGTTCATTGTGCCAAGTCCTTCATAAATACTCTGTGAAGTGGGCAAAACTCCCTACTCTTGAATTAGGCCAGGAAACAATGAGAGGGCAACAAGACCTGGAGCTGGGGGAAGGTCGCATGTGAAAGTAGGAAGGAGGCTCCTGGGAGAAGAAAGGTACCAGCAGGGAGGGGACAGGGGGAGCAACAATAAGAACAAGTGCTTGAAAACTCTGTAATGAAACAAGCCTCTTTAACGCTAAGCAAAAGAAAAAAAAAAGATTTTTTTTAAGCCAAGGTTTCCCATCCTCATGGAGATCAGTGCTGGGAGGAGCTAAAGCTTAGTAAGTTACTTATTAATTAATTTTCAATGGAGAAAAGAAGAGTGAAAGGTGTCAGCAATAATGGCGGTCAAGGGCTAAACAGCAGGCTGGAATGCGGAGTTAGAGCAGCTTCAGGGTTTTGTCGTGAGAAGTCCACTCTCCTTCATCTAACCTGTTCCCAGGCTGCTTCCAAATGTATTGCCAATAAGTCACCATATACTTGTGCAGATGAAAATTTCAAGTGGGAATAACTTAACAGGAATAATTTAAATTATTAATTGAATCGTTGTACAACCTTGCATTTGAAGACACAATTGAGTGGTTCGATAGAGAACTCTCGAGTTGCAAAAGAGGAAACTCATTAGAACACTCATCCCATGGATAATGGAATTAAGACTTAAGATTTTAGGTGATCAAGTTCCAAATCACAGGGCTAATAAACGGCATAAGGAGAATTGAAATAAGTTGTACCAAAACATTATTTTGCAAACAAAATTTTCAATTGTATATGTCAAGTCTACTTTACTGTTTAGTTCTCATTCATCATTCCTGTACTGTTGCCAATTCTCTGCTCCTTGGGTATTGTGTGTGTGTCTGTCTGTCTGTCTTGTCTCTCTGTCTGTTCTTAGAAATTTCTTTTTGCAACTACAAAACTATGCATAGTATGTAATCTCTTTGAAACACAACAGGGACCCGCAAACTCTGCTCTATACTTTCAGGAGAAACCGCTTGCCTCCTATGGAGAAACTCCTCCATCTGAAGGATGTTACACTAACAGCGATCTTCTCGCTTTCTGGAGACCAGCCCTGTTGAACTTGGTCCTTCAGTTGGGCTTTCAGCTTAAAACAATGCATTTTTTAACTCCAGAGCCTCCCATATGTTCCTCCTTGATCTCTTTCAAATTTTAATTTCATGGCCTCTCTTTTCATTCATTGCTGGTACATACACATATGCATATTTATATCAATAGATTCCTAAATACAATCTCAGTCTGTATAATATTGCCTCTGTGTATGTTTTCCTGACTTTTTGGACTGAAGATAACAAAATCTGACTTACAGTCTCAAAGAAATAGGCACTTATGTCTTTGTCTACTGGGTGGTAGGTATGTGCTGCCTCTGACTCAGCAGTCTGTGGTGAGTCAGAGACCTGGGTCTGGATTTCTCTTGCTGCCACTGTTCAAAGTAAGCAAGCTTTATATTGATTGCCTCCCTTCTCCTGTAAAAGACTACTGCACTTTTAGGCACTATCTACATCGGAAAGGTGTGGGGTGGAGGAAAAGAGCCATTCCTCCAGCATGTCTACCTCAATATTCCGGAGGGAAAAGCCTTACCTGCCAGTCCTCCAGTTACACCAAATAACATGACAGATCCTAAACCAATCACTGCATACTAATCAATCAGTCTCATGTCCTTGAGGGCAAGTCCCAGGGCAAGTCCCACCCTCCCAGGGACCAGGTCTGAGCACAACAGGAGTGCTTTAGGAGGGAAGAAATCTGAAGTAATTACTGCATGGTGTCAGCCACCCACTGCTAAACCTCCTGGAGACTTGTGTTCACTGTGTCCACGGTGAACAGTGTGTACACTGTGAGAACCCTGAGTTACATTAGCTGTGTCATGTATGTCTGTCCTCTTACAACCCATACCGCTGTCCCATTAGGGTCCTAGCCGGCTTTATAGCACTCTTAACAAACATGTGAGCCAGTCAGTTTAGAAGGAGGAAAGGTCACTCTGGCCACAGCGTCAGAGGTTCTGCTTCTTGCTGGGGGCCCTGCTGCTTTGGTTCTGAGGTGAAACATGTTGCAGTAAGATTGCAGTGGTGGCCCAAACTGATCCCAATAGCATCCTGAAATCAAAGTGCAGGAGAAGAGATAGGACCCCAAGGACCTTCTAGAGCACACTCTCATTTGGTCCAGGGACTAATTTTTGTCCTCATTTTGTTAGGTTTCCATGGCTTCCCAAAAGCACATGACTTGGGAACTAACACACGGGACTTTAGGGGACACTTATCCCAAACCGCACCAATTACAAAGTTTTAACATATACTTTTAAGGGCATAGATATTTAAACATTAAGAAAAAAAATTGCATGAAATAAAATGAAGAAATGGAGATAAATAATGTCTGATACCACGTGTGAGATGAAGCAAGAAAAGCCAGGCTCCCGAACTATTCATATCAAGATTATTTCAAAATATAAATTTAGAAGACTATAAACAAGTGTTTACTACAATTATCCCAAAGGAGGATACTCTACTTACATACTATATATGTTATATATGCATGTGTAAATGTAAGTGGGCATATGTGTATGTATATGTATATATGTGTGTGTGTGAAACACACACATATATATATATGCACATATATGGGATTGGCATTGAAGGAAACCTTCCTCAAGGAACTCTGCAATGTTATTTAGTTCCCTTCTTATTAATATTTACCAATTACAAAGAAGAACAACCTCAAAGTAGAGTCACCTAGCAAGATACCTTATTCAAGGGGTCAAGGTTAACACCACCAACAATGAACAAATTGAAGCCTTGTGTTGCTGGACAGACTGCAAAGAAAAGACTATCTTGCCAAATGTGAATAACCTGCACCTAATCATGAAGAAACATAATACAAGCCTAAATGAGGGACAGGCTACAAATTGCCTTCTCTCTGTCATCTTAAATGTGAAGGTCATACAGGTTTGGAAGACAGGATTGGCAACAACCTGAGCAAGGAGACTGCTACTCATTGACAGCTAAATGCCATGTCTGATATAAGAAAGAACTGTAACAAGATCATAAAACTTAACAAGTTGTAGGATGATATGGGAATAATGTACTGGTAACATTTCCTGATGGTAATATGTGTTTGTAGGAGAACACCTTCTTAAAAGAAAATATATGTCAATGTGTTCAGAGTTGATATAACAAGAGCTTACTTTCAAGTAACTCAAGGGGGAAAATATGCTTTTCATTACTTTTAACAAATTTTCCATGAGCTTGAGACCATTCCAAAACAAGCAAACCAAAATATATTCTTTTCCACACGAGATTCAGCAATGCCAATTCTTCGTAATGTCTGTAGAGTATTCTGCTGTGTGATGGTAACGAGTTGTCTAGGGATGGCGTTTGGCTGCTCTCTGTCTTGTGCTGTTAGAACCCGTGTGGCGATGGGTGTCTAGGACCGGGTGCTAATTTGCACATGTACTGCTTTATAAGGTAAATATGCACAGACGGGAATCACTTTAACTGATGGTTAATGAAATGCTGCTATGATTTGAATGTATTCATTAAAGTTCATGTGTTGAAACTTGATTCTAAATGCAGCTGTTTGGAGGCATGCCTAATTTGAGATGTCTGGGTCACAAGACACCACCCTCTGTAGGTAGTTAGCACCCTATTACAGGAGTACTTGTGGTCTGGGGAGTGGCTTCTTTATAAAGGGACGACTCACCCTCTCTTCATTTCTTTGTCTTTCCATGAAATGACTGCAATATAGGCCATGGCCAAGTTGTCACCATGCAGTTTTTTGGAGTTTCCAGTCTCGAGAACCATTAGTCAATACATTCCCGACAATTATAAATCACTGGCCTCTAGTATTCTGCTATAGCAGTAAAAAAATATTAAGACCAAGACCATTGTTCCAAGGTAAACAGCACACAATTCAATAGGGTAAAATTCACTGGCAGAATTTTTTTAGGATGACCAATCTCCACTCATTGATCCATCAAATCTTTTTTGTTCACTACTCTATAGCAAGTTCTACATTTATTTGGGAATGTAATGGAATGAAAATGAGGAAATGATCACTCCAAGGTATGGTCGAGAAGGGTTTTATTGTAGATATAAGGGAGATTTCAGGCAGAGGCATCTAGGAAGGTTCAGACTGAACTAGACCATGAAAGGAGAGGTGGAGAGAGAGAGGAAGAGGGGAAAGCAACAAAGGAAGTAGCAAGAGGGCAAATGGACTAAGAGAGGAGCCGTGGACTGAGAGACCAAGAGTGAGTCAAAAGCCAAGAGAGCACATAACCAAAATGGCTAGTTTATATAGGACTCAGAAGCTGGGGAGGAGAAGCAAAGCCCAGACGCTGGACAGGAGAGGTTTAGGGTAGAGGAGGGGGAGGTGCAGGGAGGAGTCACAGGCATTGAGTGACTCTTATCCTGGGTTTCTTTGGGACCTGACAGTAACTGTAACCCTGCAGGGACACAAAAGCTTAAGAAATTAAGCAGGCTGGAGTGAATTAATGTAATGGTTTCCAATTTAATGTATGTCTTAACACGGGTAATTTTTTAATGGAGGTAAAAAATGTTTTAGTCCTTTTCCACATTTTTTTTTAAATGTGGAAACTCTTGAAAAGTAGATGGTAAATACGAAGTCCTCTCTGTGGCTATTAGCACTGACTGCTGTTACGGGGCTCATTTCTAATGGGTCGAGGCTATAGGCTAGCCCAGGGATTCCTGGATTGAAGCTTTGTCAGTTGGATCCGGAAAGAGGATACCATTCCATCTTTTTTTAAAATGTATTTTTTTCAAGTTTCTTTTCCCCACATATCTTCCAAAAATAATTCAGAAGCAAAAACATTCATAAAAATATTTCAGACATAAGTGGAGGCCACTGAAGACACTCACTCAAGGAAATGGATACTTAGAGGGCTGACAAATTGCTCAAACGGCCTTTTATGGATATTGATACCAGCTGTGCAGAGGAAGCTCTCCACCAAGAATTTGTCAAAAAAAAAGAGCTACAAAATAAACTACCGCCAATCTCAGTGTATCCCTACCCAGAGTAGTTAGCGGATAAATAATAACAAACAATTAGGACACAATTAGAAGGAAATAAAATCTCCTAAGGTCAGGAAAATAATTCTTCTAAATCAAGGCCCTATGGGTTGAAGTCGGAGCTGTCAGCCAAGTTTTCAGGCCGTCTATGCTCTTTAAAGAGGCAGGAAAGTGTCCAGAATAGTAGAGATGGGAGCTGGGTGATGGGTTTAGATTCCACCCGTGGTGGCTTAGCGCTGAAGCCGTAAGTCACCGGCTGTGCTAGCTGGGATTATTTTGATTCAGGTCTGGGTAAAAAAGTCGGCATAAGATTCCATCCTAGATAGAATTGCGACATAGACCTGAACAGTCAGAATCGAAGGTGATGACACCTGGTCAGTCTGCAGTCCTTCCCCGTTTTTACATGTGGGATCACGTTAGTTAACATTTTCCTTAAAGTGCCATTTCCATCTCCCATTTCCATTTGGAAATTTCCATTTGGAAAAGACTCCCATTTCCATCATGTCGTTTCACACCAGTGTTCCTTTGGGCTGGAGCTCTGCTTCCCTCATGATCAGCTCTCAGATAACATCCACCAAGCTTGCTCTTGCTCACCACTGGCATGTGCTTGTGGGCTTGTAGACCTGTGTGTTTTGGGAGTGAGAAGAGGAAGGCAGGGTTGGAGGAGAGCAGGAGTGAAGCAGAAAATGGGAGATAAGGCTGAAGCTGAGAAAGCCTTTTGGGGCCAGTTTGACAAGGCTGCTATGCTAAAGAGCTAAGTCTAATTTATTCTCTCTCTCTCTCTCTCTCTCTCTCTCTCTCTCTCTTGAACCTAGGGCTTTGAACATACCAGGTAAATACTGAGGTATACTCAAAACTGGGCTAAATCTAAAAGGCTAAAGAGTGCTTTAGCAGAAGAGAGAGGGTCCACTATATATTTTGGTTTTCCAAGACAGGGTTTCTCTATGTAGCTTTGGAGCCTGTCCTGGAACTCGTTCTGTAGANTCTCTCTCTCTCTCTCTCTCTCTCTCTCTCTCTCTCTTGAACCTAGGGCTTTGAACATACCAGGTAAATACTGAGGTATACTCAAAACTGGGCTAAATCTAAAAGGCTAAAGAGTGCTTTAGCAGAAGAGAGAGGGTCCACTATATATTTTGGTTTTCCAAGACAGGGTTTCTCTATGTAGCTTTGGAGCCTGTCCTGGAACTCGTTCTGTAGACCAGGCTGGCCTCGAACTCGCAGAGCTCTGCCTGCCTCTACCTCCTGTATGCTGGGATATAAAGGCATGTGCCACCACTGCCTAGTTGATATTTTTATTTAGGAAGAAAATTTGCTATAGTAAGGAACAGTTAGAAAGAGTAGCAAACTCACAGATCCAAATAGAGCCTGCCTGGTGGAGCAAGAATTTTCTTGTGAGCTTTCTTCTCCTCTGTCTCTTTGGGTTCTCCAGAAGCTGATGAACCCAGAGAGGATGTTTTCAACAGAAATCCTGGAAACTAAGAAAGCCTTAGGGAATGAGTGTCAAGGCCTTTGGGGTATGAGCCTGGCTGTGACAGCCTGGCTTCTCCCCGGAGTTTTGCCTCTGCCCCATTCCTTCTCTAACAGAGAAGTCAAAGGGTGACACTTGCATATTCCAATTTATCATATTAGAGAGCAGAAAGGATTGGAGACTCAAATGAAGAAAGAACACACTGATAAAGGCACTTACCACTTTCACACGTGAACTCTGCCAGAGGTTTTCCAGTTTCTGAATTCCTCAGTTTTATCTTGCAGTTATTCACTGGGAGGCTTATTAAGCCATAGACTGGGTAACTCTAATTGTGCTATCAGCCAGGGATGTGGCCAATAATTTGCATTTTTAACGAGATCCCTTGGGTGTCTATGCTACCGGTCCTTGGGACAGCCTTTGAAAAGCACTGCCCTCATTTATTCTACCTTACCTTCCCAATAACCTGCCACGACGGTGTGGTTGCAGCAAAACAGCAAACTGTCTAAAAATTAGAGAATTAAGCAAAGTGCCCTCTTCCCTATGGCAACTAGCAAATCAGAACTAGCCTGACTTCCAATTGCTGTCAGGCAAGAAAGCCTATGCTTCCCCACAGTTCCTCTTCTTCTACAGCTGAGACTTCATGGAGACAACAGAGCTAAACCTCTGAAGCTCTTCCCATCACCCAAACTGCTGAAGCATCTAAGGGTACCATGCACTAATGGACCTTCCTGGCCTTCAGTGTTTCCTTTCCTCCAGTAACAATGTCTTTTCACCATTTCAGTCCCTTGAGCTGCAGTTTCTCATTCTAGCCCCAAAGGCTGTCCCGATACTTACTGCGTGAGCGTTTGCTCTGCCACTTCCTCTGACTTGAATTTGGAAGGAAGTACAAGGTGTGAGAGAGTGGGAATTGAGTTCACCATCTTCCCGGGATGTTGTCCCCAGTGAGCCCCAGCCTCCCAGGTTTGCACTCTTCCCCAGGTGGTACAGGCAAGTGCGCAGGGTTCTACTCCACTGTTCTTGGGTCTTTCCAATTTTTCATAAGCATTACCACAGGCTGAGAATGTCCTGCCAACCCCGCTTCTCACTGTGGATCATTTGAGTGTCATTACTTGGCTATTGTTGCTGTCTGCTTTCTGATGTACAGAGAGGAACAGAATGCTCCAGAATCTCCCCTTTTTGGTTTTGGATTTTTTTTTACTTTTAATTGACAGCAATTATAGATATGGTTACAATGTGAGGTCTTGATATATGTTCAGTATAGGAGATAGTCAAGGTCTAGACTGTAGCTTCTACATGGAATTCTCTGGAACACACAGAAAGCCAAGCAGTGCTTACCTTTGGGGAAAGCTGTGGAGCAGCTGGAGCGCATGATGTAATCATTACTTTTCTGTATATCTCCTTTGCTACTTTTACAGTTTTTGCCACATGCTCATGTTACCTGCGCTTCACAGTTAAGAAAATATATACTTAAAATATTGAAACATTTAAAAATACAATTGGTTCTGTTTTGAATCAAAATACTAGTGATATCAGGTGTCTCAGAGAATTCCAAGGCCAAATTTCTGTATTTAAAATGGTGTAGCTAAACACTACTCAAAGGATACAGGATAAACTAGTGTATTATAGAGCCAGGCACAGTGTCGCATGGCTTTCATCCCAGCACTCAGAAGGCAGAAGCAGGCAGTTCTCTGAGTTCAAGGTCAACCTGGTCTATAGAATGAGTTTCAGGACTTCCAGGGCTACATAGAGAAACTCTGTCTCAAAAAACCAGCAACAATAATGATGATGATGATGATGATGATGATGATGATGATAAAATAAATACTTAGTGTTTTATCATACAGAGAGAAAGGGGTCTGGATTGCAATCTGATGCTCTCAGATAGTACAGTGGCTTTGGACTAAAAACGTATCTCACCGACCTTCATCTTTCTTTCCAGGAGGTGTGCATATTAAGAGTTCTGGGTTCTGCTCTCCTAGTGCCAAACAGGATCTTGGTGAAGACAACAGCGCTCTTCATTCTCAGTTTCTTCATTTGTTATGATTGTTCTTGCCAGTAAATCCAAGAAGCCATGGGTTGCTGAAAATGCACCTTTTATCTTTTTAAAATTATTTTTAAGACAATCTTATTTTACATACCAATCCCAGTTCCCTCTCCCTCCTGTCCTCCTGCTCTCCCCACCTTCACCCCACCCCACTCCCATCCACTTCTCAGAGAGGGTAAGACCTCCCATGGGGAATCAACAAAGTTTGTCACATCACTTGAGGCAGACCAAGGCTCTCCCCCTGTATCAAGGCTGAGCAAGGTATCCCTCCATAGGGATTGGGCTCCAAAGAGCCAGGTTATACTCTAGAAATAAATACTGGTTGCACTGCTAGTAGCCCCACAAACTGCCCAAGCCACACAACTGTCACCAACATTCAGAGGGCCTGGTTCGGTCTTATACAGGTTTTCCAGTTGTCAGTACAGAGTCAGTGAGCTCCCACTTCCTTGGGTCAGCTATTTCTGTGGGTTTCCCCATCATGGTCTGGTGTGGGAAAATGGTCTGTATTCTGGCAATTATATTTTAAATAGCCAGTCAGGAAGTATAGGCAGGACAACCAGACAGCAAGCAGAGGTGGGTCAATGAGAACAGGAGAATTCTGGGAAGGAGGAAGCCCATTCCTCTGCAGTCCTGCCCAGACACAGCAGAAGGAAGATGTGACTGCCTCACTGAAAAAGATACTGAGCCATGTGGCTAACATAGATAAGAATAATGGGTTAATATAAGTTATAACAGTTAATAAGAAGCCTGAGCTAATGGGCCAATCAGCTTATGATTAATCTAGACCTCTATGTTATTTCTTTGGGACTTAACAATTGTGGGAATCGTGCAGGACAGAAAACCACAGTCAACAATGGTCTTGGTCCCTTTGCTCATAATATCACTCCTCCCTCTCTATGATTAGACTCCAGGAGTACGGCCCAGTGCTTAGCTGTGGATCTCTGCAACTGCTTCTATCAGTTACTGGATAACAGTTCTATAATGACAAATTAAGGTAGTCATCAATCTGATTAAAGGGGAAGGACAGTAAGGTACTCTCTCTGCTATTGCTTAGATTCTTAGCTGGGGACATCCTTGTGTATTCCAGGGAATATTCTAGTGTCTGCTTGCTCACTAACCCCATAATGGCTCCCTCTTTCAAGATATCTCTTTTGTTGCTCTCCCTCATTGTCCTTCACCCAACTTGACCTTCTGGATCCCTCATGTTCTCCCCCACCCCCACTCCCTTTCTCCCTTCCTCACTCCTTTGCCACCCTCCCCCATCCCACCCATGCTGCCAATTTACTCAGGAGATCTTTTCTATTTTCCATTACTGGGGGTGGGGGACCCATGTATGTCTCTTTTAGGGTTCTCCTTGTTTCCTGACTTGTCTGGGATTGTGAACTGTAGACTTGTTATCCTTTGCTTTATGTCTAATATCCACTTAAGAGTGAGTATATACTGTGTTTGTCTTTTTGTATCTGGGTTACCTCACTCAGGATAGTTTTTTCTAGTTCCATCCATTTGCCTGCAAATTTCAAAATGTCATTATTTTTACCACTGAGTAGTACTCCAAGCATCTTCAACAAATGGTGCTGAATAATTGGATGTCTACATGTAGAAGAATGCAAATAGATCCATTTCTATCACCATGCACAAAACTCAAATTCAAATGGATCAAAGACCTCAACATAGATTCAACAATACTGAACCTCATAGAAGAGAAAGTCTGAAGTAGCCTTGCATGCATTGGCACAGGAGACCACTTCCTAAATATAATACCAGTAGAACACACAGTGAAAGCAAAAATTAATAAGTGGGACCTCCAGAAACTGAGAAGCTTCTGTAAGGCAAAAGACAGTCAACAGACAAAACAGTAGCCTATAAAATGGGAAAAAATCTTCACCAACCCCATATCAGACAGAGCACTAATCTCCAAAATATACAAAAAACCCTCAAGAATCTAAATATTAAAATATCAAATAATCCAATTTTTAAAATGGGGTACAGATCTAAACAGAAAATTCTCAACAGAGGAATCTCAAATGGCCAAAAGGCACTTAAGGAAATGTTCAACATCCTTAGCTATTAGGGAAATGCAAATCAAAATGACTCTGAAATACCATCTTACACCAGTCAGAATGGTTAAAATCAAAAACACTAATAAAAGCTTATGCTGGAGAAGATATAGAGTAAGGGGAACACTCCTTCATTGCTGATAGGAGTGCAAACTTGTACAACCACTTTAGAAATCAGTATGGCAGTTTCTCAGAAAATTG
>LOJH01037108.1:0-10547 GCA_001685095.1 Ellobius talpinus | reverse complement strand
AACAACCTAGATGCCCTTCAACCAAAGAATGGGTAAAGAAAATGTGGTACATTTGCACGCTTTATTTTTTTAATAGTTTCCAAGAATTACAATCAGAGATACATACTAATTTCAAGGATATTAAAAAGTGAAAAGCAGTCAGATCACCGGTGGTGGTGCACACCTTTAATCCCAGCACTCAGGAAGCAGAGGCAGGAGGATCTCTGTGAGTTCAAGGCTAGCCTGGTCTACAAAGCGAGTTTCAGGCTTTGTGTAGAGTTGCTACACAGAGAAACCCTTTCTCAAATTAAAAAAAATAAAAGAAAGAAAGAAAAAGTGTATCTTAGAGTCATTGTACTATAATGACATTTACAAAGGGTTAAACACACATACACAGAAAGAGAGAGACAGAGACAGAGATAGAGAGAGAGAGATCAGGCATGCTTCAAGACATTATGGGTGTTAAGAGGGGAAAAAGGGGGAAAAAGTGGTAGACAATGGAGAAATAAATATTTTAATCTTTATACAGTTTTGACCATAAATGCATAAACAATTTTCACATGCTTGTAAATTAAAATCATAACACAATAATATTGAGATTGCTTCCCCGAAAGGTTGCACTGGTGTAAAGAAGCATAAACAAGATCTGAAAGCTGTTCTGTGTTTTACAATGACATGGTAATAGGAGGTGTTGGAAGTGGCGTTTTAAGTTAAGCATGTAACCAGACAGCACCGGGGACCTCTCAGGTGGGTTCAGGGACAGATCATCTTAAGTCTGAATATTAGTGAAATCAGAAGAGGCGATAAAATAAGAGGTTTAGAAAACAAGTCAACCTTAGCTGCTGTGAACTATAAGGAAACCATCCATGGACATGCTTGTTAGTCTCTTATTGCCGCAAAGACAGAAAAACTCAAAAGTAGTGTAGGAGGGTGACCAGAGCACCCTCACAGCTCCAATGCCTACCTGATTGGCACTGAAACTGAATCTAGAGAGAGTTGTTCATGGGAAGGAGATAGACCACACCTTAGTGTCTCCAAGATGACAGGGTCCAGATAAACCTGTCCTTAATATCTTCCCAGAGGGTGTGTTTGGGGAGTGGGGTGATGAAGAGGACATTTATTTGCTATTACTTCCTCGAGGGACTGAAACAAGAAATGACATCATAGTGTTAGGTATACAATAAATGCTCAATAAGTGTTATTGTTAAAACATGTTTTGTTGCACATAAAATGAAATTAAAATATTTAGACTATATAAGTTAAGTACCATCATAGCTAGGTCCTGGGTCTTGAGGTTCTCAATCTAGACCTCTTAGCAACATGCTAAGTGTTTTTCTTCATGCACTACGACTGTAAACCCTTTTTCAATAAACTTATTATATATTTTGTACACAGGTAACATATAAGTTCCAGATAGTTCCCTAATAGCTACACACAATGTAACATAAAAACAGATTTTTCTCTTAAAGAGCAAAGCCTCCACAGTTTGAGTTTCATTCTGTCATTTGACTACATTAGATTTCTAATGTTCAATTTGCACTGAGTACATTATGGACTTCTCTAGGGAATGGAATATTTTAAGTAAATGTAAAATGCTTTGATAAATCAAAACATGTGAATAAAATTTCTTAAAAATGTCCCAATCTGTTTTGAGACTTAAAATAAAGCTTGGTTTTTAACATAATAAAACCTATTAACCTAAAACAGCAACAGAATTTATTTAAGTAATGCATAAGGCATACTTTAAAAGGTTAGTTAGGTAATCTACAAGGAGACACTTGCCATAAACTAATTGTAAAGGAACAAAAAGCTGCTAAAGTCTGTGCTATAAAATTCAAATTGGCAACATTTATAAATTGCTTGGAATCCATATGTAACTACTAAATTGTAAATTATCAGTGGCATCTCTTATGAGTAAAAGCCCATCCTATAAATATCATGTGTTACATTGATAGTAGCAGGGACCTTGTTTGGATGATTCATAGCTGCATTTCCCACTAGAACAGTGTTTCCCACGTGAGGTGACTTGAATGAGAATGCCCCCATAGGCTTATGTTTGACTGCTTGGCCCACAGTTAATGGAACTGCTTGGGAAGGCCTAGGAAGCATGGCCTTGTTAGAAAGAGGTATGTCACTGGTAGTGGGCTTTATGATTTCAAAAGCCCATGCCCGGTCCAGTTTCACTCTCTGACTGTTGCCTGCAGATCAGGCTGTAGCACACAGCAGTATCTCCAGCATCATTCCTGCTGGCCTGCCACCATACTCCCTGCCGTGATAATAATGGACTAGCCTTCTGAAGCTGCAAACAAGCCCACACTTCAATGGTTTCTTTTGTTAGTTGTCTCGGTCATGGTGACTCTCCACAGCAATAGACTAATAAATAGGATGCCATATTAGATCACAGTAACTATGAATCTTTTAAATTTAATTTTATTGATTATTATATGTGTGTACACATGCTACAGTGCATATGGAGTCAGAACTCAACTTTCAAGAGTCGGTCCTCTTCTTCCACCATGGATTCTAGGTATTGAACTCCAATCATCTGGCTTATACAAAAAGTGATTCTACACACTGAGCCATCTTGCAGGCCGTAAGCTATTTTCAAATGAATGAACAATATGTCTAGGTATTCAATGCTTTTATGAACCTCACTTACAACAATCCTAAATACAGAAAAAACATAACCTTAGGGGAATAATAGTCTTGTGAGCTTCCAAGTTTGGTTCAAGTCAAAGAGGAATGGCATAGAGATCTGGACAGTCGCAACTCAACTAATGAACCAGCTCTGAGTAGTAAGTCACATGGCCTTGCCATTGGGCATCTCTGGGTTTCTGTTTTCTCACAACTAAAATAACACATGGGAGTGGATGATTATAAAGATCCTACTAATTTTAAAATTGTATGGTGACAGAAATATAAAGCCCTACATCAAAGCATTGAGTATATTTTCACTCACATTTAATTGAGATGGAAACAGAAGCTTATAGCTAAATAACTATCAAAATTGGCAGTGTGGCAATGACTGTTGGGTTTCCTCCAAAATCTCTACTTTCTTCTTCCAATGCACAGAACTGAGTTATGTTTTGCTTTATAGCAAAATGTGTACTTGTGTTCATGTTCTAGGGAAGGGATGCAAGGTCATGACTGTAGCCCATAAAATCTTTCACGTGTTTTCCTCCAAACTCTGGCCCTTCCAGCTGTCTCAATGGATGACCATATACTCAGAAAAAAATCTTTTTCTTTTTTTTAAATAGGGTTTCTCTGTGTAGCCTTGGCTGTCTTAGAACTCACTCTCTAGACCAGGCTGGCCTCAAATTCAGAGATCTGCTTGCCTCTGCATCCCGAGTGCTGAGAGTAAAGGCATGTGCCACCACCACCCGGCTTCAGAGTTATTTTAGAAGCCAAGTGTAGAAGAACATCTACTCTCTGGTATTCCACAAAAGTAGTAAATAACACTCCATGGGTCGCTCATTTTACTGCACATTTTATGAGACAAACATGAAATGCCTTCCTTGGTCCAAGACCATCTCTCCAAGGACATTTGTATAGTGAACAACCCTGAAAGAGAAAGAAGAGATTTGTTTATTGCAGCAAAGTACAGTCTTGGAAGCAGAGCTTGCTCACCAAAATCATTCCCAGATGGTATCAACACTGTGGCTCCTCAGAGCCCTCACCAAACTCTGAGTCTTCGAGTGCCTTGATCTAGGACTTCTCAACTTATAGGACTTTGAGAAATAAATTTCTACCTCTAACGATCATTAAGTCCAAGGTATTAGTCATAATGGACTAAGACAGGCCCACTGTTAATAAAATGTGGGTGAAAATGATGACCCAGTTTCAGTCGAATTGTAATACTGGTTTATAATCTCATTCTTTCTCCCTAGAACCAAAGTGCATAGTAGCGCATTCATGAATCTGTAAAGGCCTGCCGTCAAGTATTTAAGTCCCTAGCAGCACTTCTAAACTTTCTTAGTGTAACCCAACCGACGTTCTGTGAAATGAGAACAGAGTGCAATACAAAGGGGGAAAATGCAGGGTTGGATGATATCTGAAATTTCTCTATGATTCAAATGTCTAAAATATGTAAGAAGTGTTAACTACTTTTTTGTTTTTTGGGGGTTTTTTTGTTTGTTTTTCAAGACAGGGTTTCTCTGTAGTTTTGGAGCCTGTCCTGTAACTAACTCTTGTAGACCAGGCTGGCTTTGAACTCACAGAGATCTGCTTGCCTCTGCCTCCCGAGTGCTAGGATTAAAGGCCTGCACCCACCACTTGGCTCTCTATTATGTAGATCTAACTAATTCCAAGGTGATGTCAACACCCTGCTCCACAGTACATTCTTTGTGTAGCAAGGGTCTCAACAATATGAGAACTAAAAAAGCAATAGTTACACTCTTGATAATGGTTTAAAATTATTTAATATATTCCTAGATAAAGATAGGTTGCTGCAAATACATTTTTTGTTGTTGTTCTTTTGTTTTGAAGGGTTGGGGAATGAGACAGGGTCTCACTTTGTAGCCAGGCTGCTCTGGGCCTCATTTCATAGCCCAGATTGGTCTCAAATTTACAATAATCTTCCTGCCTCTGCCTCCTGAGTGCTGGAGCTGCAGGTGTGAGTCACCACATGCTCGCAAACACATTTCAATAATATATTTAAAGAAACATCCCTATCAGACAATGTGGGGGTAATTTTGGAATTTCTCAGTACTGTTTAATAAATCCTGGTGCATTTTGACTTAGTAGAAAACTGCTTAGATTTACTGTATAGGCTTCGACACCCCACACAATGAACTTGCCTGTGACAAGAGAAACAGAAAAGGTAGTGGATCAAGACACTAAAATGAGAGTCTGGAGAGATAGCTCAGTGATGAAGATCACTGGCTGCTCTCCCGGAGGTCCTCAGTTCAATTCCCAGCACCCATAACGTGGTTCACAACCATCTATAATGGGATCTGGTGCCCTCTGCTGGCATGTAGGCATATGTGCAGATAGAGCATTTATACATTAAAAAAATACACTAATGTGAGTGAGTTTTTGAGCCTGCCCACCAGTGAGGGGTTACTTACATGGTTCCTCATATGCTCAGAGCTAGAAAGGACTAAAAGATGTTCTTGCTGGAAGAAAAACTTTTCTTTCTCTTTTGTTTTCTCCTTCGATTTGAACTCCCGTGACCCTTGTTTCAAGGATCACCTTTCCTGCTTTGCTCTAACTGTTCTGTGGCAGAATGTTTTCAGTGTAAGAGAAGGCATGTGAGATCCTGTAAAAAAGGTTTCGAGGAGATGACCTTTCTCAAAGAATAAAAACTTAATATCAGCGAAGTGACTTCCAACAATGAAGGGAAGTCTGGCATGTGCTAATTACGGAGCTTGAGATGTGTGAATTTGTTTCCAATTATGAGATCTGAGTCCAATAATGAATTCTTTGAACTTGTTTCCAGAGTAACATATTTGGTCCCAGAATAAAATTTCATACTAATCCTTAAACAAAAATAATTTGCAACCTTTATGACATATGAGAGGAAAGTGTCAAAGGTACCCTGCATGGTATTAATGGGGAAAAATAGCACATTTAAAATTATAAACATCAAGAAAATTTTGCAGTATAGTATGTGAAATAAAAAATAAAGGAAATGTATCTTTCTATAATTTTAAATGCAGTGGCTAACATGGGTGTCACAAATTCAAAAGTGAATTTCCCTTTCACTCAAATTTCTATTAGTATTATTTCCAGTAGTGATAGAAATGTATTTAAGTCTAACATCATAGTTCTTGCTAATATGCTTTATGAAATAGTATTAGCTTTGGCAGAGGAACTTGGAACAATGTCATGTTTCTTAGAAGTCTTTTTTGCTTTGTTTGTTTAATGCATTAGAATGGAAGAAAGGTTGATTGGTCAAAATCTATCATAATATATAAGACTTAACTACACATAGGAAGTAGATAATATGTACAGTAGAAAACAGATGGCATGCTCTGAGTGAACAGTTGAGAGTTTAATAGACTGTACAAAGTGAGCACAGTTTAGAGAAACTGGCAAGGGATAATGTAGTTCCATGGGAGAGGGACTTGAATGTAGAAAGCTGTTGACATAAGAGGTGCATTCAGTGGCAGCCTTGTTGGGATGGTCAATGGGAAGAATTGCAAAGGTTTAGGTGTAGCTCAGGAATAGTATCTGGACAAGGAGAGCCTAAGGAATGGGTGCCCCACCTGCACATCTCTAGTAAATTCTAATTGTAGATCCCCACCAAAGCCCACTATGGTTGTTGAAGGTCAGCTTCCCTGCCCAGAGAAAACCTTGAGAGGGGTGGACTGAGCAAGTAGAAGAGCGTTTGTATGAGAGACAGAGCAGAGTGTACAGCAGTGCAGGAAGGCAGCAGTGTCTCTGTACACAGGTTCACAAAAGGCTTATGCCAAGGACGTCAGCCTAATGCAAGTGAAGAGAAAGCAGCTCATTGCATGTTTCATTGTCCTAATGTGTGAGAGTACTGATGCTGTGTTGGCCAAAATAAAATGGTCTAAAGCACCCTCCTTTCACATCTGCATTAAAATCAAGGGCAAACAGTCTTTAAAATGAAAAGAATCTTAACAGACTATGATTTAAAAATCTGTCCCAATCGTATTTTCTTATGGCATATTTTATGTGGATTATATGTATGACTAATCAATCATCCTTAGTCTCCATAGTAACTTCCCCACACACACATAATTCTCTTTTGTATGATGATTTTAATGATCATAACTGTCACATGTTAAATGTGTACTCTGTGTAGAAGTTCCTAAGATGCATGCACTATTATTTTCTCTATTTTAACATTATATGGATAAAAAGCTAAGGCAAAAGTAAGTCCGTTAACTTCTGCAAATTGTATTGCCAAAAATGATTGATAGTTTGGAGTTAGTCAGTCTAAAAAGACAAGAATTTTAAATACTCTATTGCCTTTCTTTCTGGAAATATATTCTGTTTTACTATTGAGCAAGTCATCTGGTAGCCTTCAAACTTTTTCTTGAAATGAATCAATAAAATATAAAACTGTCACTGATGGAGAAAAACAAGATAAAGTCACCACAAACAAGATGAACTGAGCAGAGATGGGAGGCAAGGAAGGTTTTAAACTGTGTTCAGCACACTTTTAGTTCCTGTCCCTCATGAATACTTGTGTGATATTTGTACACCATGTGGAAATGTATTGCTGTGATTGTTGTAATAAAAAAGTTGATTGGCCACTAGCTAGACAGGAGGTATGGGCAGGACTTCCATGCAGAGAGAGAAAGAAGGAGGAGTCTAGGAAACAGAGGAAGCAGGATAGGCAGTACATGACAGAATGTATATTAATAAAAATTGGTTAATTTAAGTTATAAGAGCTAGTTAAAAACAAACCTAAGCTAAAATAAACTTTCATAATTAATAAGTCTCCATGTCATTATTTTGGAACTAACTTGTGGGACAGATAAAATCTCATTATAAATACTCTGTGTCCTTCCATTTGATATTTGGATATTTGCCATTCCTCATCCTTAGTGGTTGTTGCAAATTTTTAAAATACAAGTAATTTTGATGTATTTGTGTTAATATTCAAAGATCTAGCATAACAGCATTGTTATAGGCCTTGCATTCATTCCATGCCAGCTTGTTCAGTAATATGTTAAGAAATATGATAAAGTTGTATATTGTGAATATAGCCATTGTATCAGTCAGTACACTCTGTTACTCTAATACGTTAAGGTGGTTTTTATAAAACATGGTGACCAAACACAAAGCTATTTTTAATATTACTAAAAGTCAATGCTTAGTACATAAATATATAAATAATACTTGTCATTCTTCTTTGGAATATCAGTTATACCTAAATCAGCCTTTCCAACAGAACAAAGTGCTTACTTCTCTATCTCTGGACTGAGTGGCTTATTTTTATACTTATTTGATGATAATTCAAATAATAAATAAAAGTAGAATATTCAACCAGTTAATGAATGATTCATTAGAGCTTGGACAGAAAAGGTTGGTGATGAAATTAAAATACTTATGCAAATGGCAAGTTGAATTTAACAGTTAAGACTCAGTTATCCATCATATCCATGAGCATGAAGATGGCGAAGTTGTTATAAACTTCCTAAAATGTTGAATGCTTCATAGTTTAATCATCTAGCAGAAGAGATGAGGAAGAATTTGCTGCCTCGTAGTTCATCTGATTTGGCTGTGGCAGTACGGCAATATCTACTGGCATAGAAACATGGGCTGTAGCCTAATGGGGTCAATTTTGTTATGGCTCTCATCTTTGCTACATGGTAGAAGAGTCTTCATTTGCTGAAGATCTAGACTTTAGAAGTCATTCTCTCTGTAGTGGTCACTATTCTTTTTTGCCTCTCTGGCATCTCTTGTCTTTTCCCCTCAGGTTTCAATATTTTCAATGTCCTTTATGTAGTTACCTTATCCCAATCTCAGATCTTGTTGTTTGAGATGGCTCATGTGAGCTATGCTAATACTACTAAAGCACTGAAATTATTTGGCCATGCTGATTGGTCAGAGATAAGCATTTGAGCTAAGTATCCCATCAACAAAATCACATCGGTTTGTGTGCATTGATTGAACTGGAGGTTGGTATAAATCCAAGCTAATCTAATCACAGGGTTGATTATAAGTCCTGAGTAAGTGTAAAAATATAAAAATATTTGCTCCTAACATTGCTGGTATTAGCTATGATATAATCAATCTTTGAACTAAAGGGAACTCACACAAAGTTTAAGAATGAAGACCTTGAATATAATGGACATAAAGCAGAGAATCTGATTTGAGGTCCTAATCAAACCTTCCCTTAGGGCATTCATCAATTTTTTCTTCTATTTGCTTAAATTAGTTTGAAATAGTTTTATTTTTTCCATCTGCAATAAGAAAGTTCTAGATAATGCATTTCCTAACTCCATCACTTTCTGGTTCTAGAAAAATCTCTCTATTGATTTCCCTTTTGGTCTAGCACCCTCGTATTAAAGAAAATTGAACAATAAATCTGTGGTGTTTGGCTTGAAGAGCACAGTCTGTTCTCTACCTTAACTCAGCTGCATTCGATTTGTGGTGTAGCAGCGTGAAGCCAGTTGAGAGGAAGAAAGAAGCTTAAGGTGGAAAGTGGTCAAGATGTTATGGTCTGCTTGGGAAAAAGGCAGATTTGGTGGTTAAGAATAGGATATTGCCCTCATTTCTAAAAATCAGAAGTAAAATAAATAGGAAATATTAGAGACACAAAACAAATATTTTAGAGGCATTGTTCTTGGAATCATTGTAGCTCAAAAGTGAGTTTTCCTCCATCCTTTGGCTTTTGAACCTGGTGGGTGATACACAGAGAGCTAGCCATGTGGTTAGGCCACCAGACCTCATGTCTGAGAGCAAGCAGGCTAAACCCTACCTGGTGGATGAATGTAGACCATAGCCAAACATATTAACCATGCTGATACTTACTCAAGAAAACAGATAGTTCTGGGCTGAGCACACAAGTGCTTCATTAGTTATAATTGGTGGAGGCAGAAAGTGGGAAACAAGGTAACAGCCAGCAGGTGCCACCCACCTTCCAATCCCAGGGTAAGATTGAATGCTTTGGCCTGGAGACCAACTTAGACCTGGTGTTAAGTTTACCACTACTTGTATGATATTAAGCAAAGGCTTACATACTCTGTTCTTTTCATCCACAAACTAGTTCTCTCCTTAGAATATAATTATGAGAATTAATTGACAAAAGAATGCCCAGTACTTGGCACAAAGCATTCCATAAATGCCTTTCACACTACCCTACATCCCTACACTGGCATCAGCTGGATACACCTTTCCTGTATATTCCCAGGGCTTTCAATATCTATATGGTCTTTTTTGTTCCTTTATATTTCAGTACTGAAACACTACTCAGTCATTAACATTTAATTCAATACTCCCTGCTTCATGATGTCTTACTCACAGCTAGACGCAATCTTTCCTTTGACTCTGGTTTTTTTGTATCAGACAGAAACCACATTCAGGGCAGTGCTTCTTAATCCTGGCTGCATATTAGAACTACTTGGAAATCTATTAAAAATATTGATGCCTGGGCCCCAATCCCAAAAATTCAGATTTAATTGGTCTGGGGTGAGGCTCAAGCACCAATATATTTATAAAACTCCCCAGGTGATTCAACTGTGCAGTCAAGATTTAGAGTTACTGATGGATGAATGAGTACACTCTTAAATGATGTTTATCAAAGAATTCAAGCTAGGATATTAATGGTTTAAAGTTTTAATAGACTAATCTTTAGAATACTTGCATTTTTATTAAAATCAATGTAATATTATGCTCCAAGAACACAAAAGTAAATAAGATTTAAAAAAAACTGTCTAGCCTAAAGGAATAAATTACAATTTAACTAGATGGATGCACATAGAATTGTAAACATAGTCTATGATATCTGGGTGATACTATATAACATATGTCTGAGGTACATTAGAAGTATAGAGAGGAAAAGGATGTGGCAGAAAAGACAGGAAAGGGACTTCAAAATGGGGATGGGGTGGGGGTAAGGGGAGATGGGGAGAGAGAAGGGAGAAGGGGAG
>LOJH01037107.1:0-11055 GCA_001685095.1 Ellobius talpinus | reverse complement strand
TATTAGCTCTTGTAGCTTATATTAACCCATTATTCTTATCTATGCTAGCCAAACAGACTGTCAGAACTGGGGCTGAGGCAGCTACTGCCACATGTTGTTCCTCTTTCAGAGGATTGTCCATTACTTTTGGGTTCCACCTACATTCCACACCCTTGTCCTATAGAGTCTGTAGGGGAGCTACCTACCATAAGCTTCAGGCTTCCACCTCTCACCTGGGTATCTTAGCCAACCAGGGTATGAGTGTTCTTACCTGTGGTCACATCTGTTTGTACACATCTGCATCCTGTGTCCTTTAGAAGATCCTTGGTTAAAGTATCATCATAATCCAGTATGACTAGCGCTATTTCCTCTTGTTCACTCCCCATTCCTGCCTCACCCTACCACCCCTCCCCTGCCAGGTGTACCAACATCTTAAACAGCAATGGTGAACTCCGAGGATTCCGTCCTCGGGACCGGGATGACATGGTGAAGAAGATCATTGAACCTATGGCTTGTGATGGCCTCCGCACCATCTGCATTGCCTACAGGGACTTTTCTGCAATCCAGGAGCCCAACTGGGACAATGAGAATGAGGTGGTGGGCGAGCTTACCTGCATAGCCGTCGTGGGCATCGAGGATCCTGTGCGACCTGAGGTAGCTGCCCTTTTTCTGGAAACTGCTCTCTCTAATAAATATTCCCCAGGTTCAAGGTTGTCCTGTAGGTGACAGGGTGGCTTTTTCCACCCTGGACTTCCACACTATAGGCTTGGGACACAAACATGCATGGTGAGAGTCATTTTCTTCTGACTTTGCAAGATGTCACACCTCTTCCCACCCTATTTATAGATATAGCAGCCTGGAAAACAGAGACTTGGAGTCCCTCAGGCCCGTGGGACCTTCCTCAGTGCTTTTGATGCCCTTGCCAAGGCCTCTTGTCCTTGACTTGTGGGAGCTCCATGGGCCTGCCTGGCCTCTGGACAAGGCTCACACTCGACTTCTACCAGGTGCAAAAGGAGATCCTGAGTGTCTGTAGGACCAGTGGACTGAAGGCCGAGATGGGGGAAACTGGGGAGCTGGAAGCAGCTGAATTGGGTGGATATTGTTTTGGGGACATGGTGAGCAATTGTCAGTCAAAGGCTTAAATGTGTCTGAATGAGATTAAGAGCATACCCATGGAGATGTCAACTAGGCATGTAACTGTGGGAATGGAGAGCTTAGAGCATACTTTCTGGCTGGAAAGAAATCCCAGAAACATCTTCCTGTGCATGATGAAGTCAATGAGAGTAGCTTCCAGTGATAGAGGCCAGATGTGGGGGAGGGGATGGTTCTCAAGGGTCATATGGGTGAAGCAAGCACAGAATGAAACAGGTTGACTGCCTATTGATGGTCTTGACATTGGGAGGTCACTGAAGCCTTTGACACAAACACATTTTATGTGATGTTTGTATTTCTTGGTCTTTGAAGATGGGGGATTCTTGTGAGTGGATCCTGAAGAAAAGATTGTGAAAGGGCCCTCTATCTTCCCAGCCCTGTCTGCTGGTATCCACCTCATGTTAGACTACCGTGATTCTGCCCATTAGCCTGAAAGCACCTATCTGTGGGAACTGCTCTGGAGCTTTGGGTAGGACAGGGAAGGAGAACCTTTGCATACAAGGTCACAAAGTAAAGGCACCTGGTTCTAAAGCGAATACTCCCCACATCTAAATAATGGCCATGGGTCACTGTCAACTGTATATCCTTGTATTCAGTTGGGAATGGAGTGAGAAATATAGTCAGCACAAGAGACGCAGGCTGGGCTGGCAGCAGAGTGAGCCCCAGGGCCAGCTATACAATAATATTTTTGGAAGTTTTCACCTCAGGATATGTGAAACACAGACAAGTGTTAAGAAAGATATAACCAGGACCTAGCCTCAGTGGATCAGCGAAATCTCCATGAGTCTTAGCCAAACTCTACGGGCATTGGAAAGCACAGGATGGCCACAAGAGGGGGGAAGAGAGCTGTGTCTAGAGAAGTCCCACAGATGAATACTAGACCTAGCTAGGAACTTCTACACACATCCGCTCCCTGCTATGCTAAAGGAGCATTGAGGAGAAAACAGGAAACCGGTCAAAGCAGACAAGGAGAGAACAGTCTTTCCTACAAGGTAGGGTATCTTCTGGGGTGGTGTCCCTGCCACCTGGCTGGGAGGCTGAGAGCTTGGAGACTGAGTGTGTGGGTGGGGCCTTGGGAGTGGTGGCTGCACCTGGACCCCGGGGTAACTCTGTTCAAAGTTCCCAGATTCCAGACTCAACATGGTCACCTGGAAGCAGCAGAGAAGGTGGCTTCCAGCCAGTTTGGGAAATGAAGCTGCAGAGCGCCTCACGCCCCTACTTGAGAGGAAGTTCTCTGTACTCAAGGTCTTATGTAGCACCTTAAGACCCTAAGAGAACAGAATGCGTTCTTGAGACTGAGCATAAATAAGGAGACACATCACACACACACACACACACAGAGAGAGAGAGACAGAGACAGAGACAGAGAGAGAGACAGAGACAGAGAGAGGTAGTGAGTGAGCTACCACTCTATCTGAGGTGTGTCCTTCCCTGTCACTTAACAGTTCTGGCTTTGCTTATCAGATCACTATCAAGGCCTTCAATAGGGACACTCTTCTTGTTTGCCACAATGTACTTCTTTCCTAATCCTGACTATCCCCAAACTTCTCTGTTCTTCTTGCCCACCCTGCCTGCTCTAGGCTCAATAGTTCAGGCGACTAGGCCAAATCTAGAGATCTACATTCTTTCCCCTCGGGTTCAGCAGACAGCCCACCACTGTTCACAGGGTACCCACCAAGGAAGTCAAAGACCTAGGCCTTTCCTCATCCAACTCTTCAAACTCTGAGCTGGCCTTTCTCCTCCTCAGTGCATATGCTATTCCATCCGGCCTGGTCTGCGGCCCCAGGGCCTGAAGGGCCACACATACCATGTGTTTGGAAACTGCCCTTCCCATCTGCCCACTACTATTACAATGCTGCAATGCCCAGGCTGGTCTCATGGCTTCCCACCCTCTTGTCCTGTTTTGTGCTTTGTGCTTGGGGTTCTCTTTCTCCTTCCTTAGTTCTAGAACCTACTATGTTATTTGAAAAAGAAATGCATGCGTTGTAATCCCAAGTAATGTCCCACTCCCTCTAGTGAGTACTTTATATAAAAGCTACAGCTGAGACAAAGATTAATTCCTGAGGAAAATGGTTGAGTTCTATGCTGAAAAACCAAAACAAGCTAGACAAGAGTGGGAGGAGTTCAGCATAGCTGGGTCTAAGTCACTGCTCATCCTGTGAGCAGCCACAGTGAAGGAGATGTCAGGGACAGTGGGCTGGGGGGCTGGGGTGGGTACCTACCCACTGCAGGCCATCCTCTGAACTCCTTCACACCACACTCCAGAGACCCTGCCCTTGAACTTTACTATACTTCCATATTTGCTGGGACTTGGGACTCTGCAAATCTGTACCAGACACAAAATATGGGCTTGTCTTGCCAGCCCGACCCATTCTTATATCTCCCAGGTTCCTGAAGCCATTCGCAAATGCCAGCGTGCTGGCATCACAGTCCGTATGGTGACTGGAGACAACATCAACACTGCACGGGCTATTGCAGCTAAGTGTGGCATCATCCTCCCAGGTGAAGACTTCCTGTGCCTGGAGGGGAAGGAATTCAACAGAAGGATTCGAAACGAGAAAGGCGAGGTAGCTCCCTGCATCTCTGTCCCGGGCTGCTGCTTCTCCCATCCCTCTCTCTTCCCATCACTACCAGCCACAGCGCCTGTCTGCAGTCTAGACTCTGATGCCTCCATTATTTTCTCCAGATAGAACAGGAGCGGCTGGACAAGGTGTGGCCCAAGCTGCGGGTGCTCGCCCGGTCATCTCCCACTGACAAACACACACTGGTCAAAGGTAACCAAATGTGTTCACCCTCTTCAACATGTGATTGTCTCTGGCATCCCTGAATGGTGTCACCTGCTCTTAGATTCTAGGGTGGAAGATTCTAAAGACTATGACTAGAAAACATCAAACTTATAATGGCTCATAGAAGCTGCCCTTCATTGGAACAAATGGGGAAACTAAGGCTGGGACAGGGAGACAATCATTCAGTTCACACAATGTGGGACCTTCCCTTCTACCAAATCTTGCCAGCCTCTGTTACTGAGCAAAGGACCTTGGTGGAAGTAGGGGGATGAAGTTACCCCATTAAAGCCTGAGGACTTGACCCCATAAGTGACAAGGAGCACAGAAGCAGCCCATACCATACTTTGGCAGATACCTTCAACCCTACCCTAACCCATTCTGTGTTCCAGGCATTATTGACAGCACAACTGGTGAGCAGAGGCAGGTGGTGGCTGTGACTGGGGATGGTACCAATGATGGGCCAGCTCTCAAAAAGGCAGATGTGGGCTTCGCCATGGTAAGCCATCTGGTGCCAGACCCGTTCATCACAGATGAAATCGTGTTTCTCCTGGACTTAACGTTGCGCCAGAAAGTGGAGAGCCATTATCAGGGCAGGTGACCGACTGCTAGAAGCTTCCTTCACTCACATCTTGACTGCTTGTGGCTGTATGGGCTCTGACCATTAACAAATATCTATGAGATTTGTTTAAAGACATCTGGTGTGAAGACACCAGAGGTTACAGCGGAGCACAAGTGCAGCACTGAAGAAAGGGAGAAACACTGAACAGTGCCTTGTCAACAGTGGTACCTGCCCACAATCACCTATTCTTAGTCCAGTCAAAGTAGCCCCTGGCCCCAAGAGTGATGAGCAGAGACCACAGGGAGTTCTTCCTCTGGTTTCTCTCTTTCTGTTCATATAGATCTAGCTCTTCTTACTGAGCAGGGCGGCCTTCTAGACACTGCCCACACGGTGAGCCCTGCCCCCAACTTACAGTGGTTAGCAGCCTAGTGTCACCCCCCCAGCAGAAAGGAGAACCTTTCACTCAGTCATATTTGGTTCAGCGGTGGGATGGGGAGTAGAGAGCAGGCTGAACTGTCCAGGGTGATGGTGTCACAAGACCAGGTCCAAGATGGAGTGGGTGAGGGCTACACAGACTTGATGTCTATTGCTATGCCCAAGCTTGTGCGGTGGAGCAGCAAAAATCTGCCATGGAGCCAGGGGATGGGTCCTTTCCCCTACCCAGACAGACAACCCACATTTCTCAGGGTTTCTTCAGGTAGCCAAAGGACTGGTGAGTAGCCGCCCAATGGCAGCTGGGCCTTGTAGAAGGCTGTATGGATGGCCATGTTGTTAACAAGCATGTTGTTTCGCAGCAAAGGCCCCCTTCATAGCCGCATGTGGCAACATGCAGTTCGCAGCGTAGAGTGTGTTAGATTAAAACAAGAGCTGTTCAATTAAAGCCTTATTTGGAAGAGAAAGGTAGGGGACCATCAAGGAGGACTTGAGAAATAAGCACTATGCTTGTGTACCATCCCCTAGGGCATCGCAGGCACTGATGTGGCCAAGGAGGCCTCTGACATCATCCTGACTGACGACAACTTCACCAGCATTGTCAAGGCTGTCATGTGGGGCCGCAATGTCTATGACAGCATCTCCAAGTTCCTGCAGTTTCAGTTGACAGTCAACGTGGTGGCTGTGATCGTGGCCTTCACAGGTGCCTGCATCACTCAGGTGGGCACCAGGGGCCTACAAGAGGCAGTTGGTTTCTAAAGGCAGTCATGTAGGCTCAAGAGGGCCATGTTAAGAACAAGTGTTTTGCTTGTTGCAGATTCTTTATATTGAAATCAAAATCATATATGAAAAATCTTATCTCTTCATGGTAGCTGTTTAGTAGATTTTTTCGTATATTCACAGTGTGAATCATCACTTCCTTCTAGTTCCAGAACACATTCGTCCATCTCAAAGGAAACCTTTCACCTACCAGCAGTCATTCCCCACCCCATCTGCAAGCCCCTGACAACTGCCACTTCTTTCTGCCTCTATTCGTTTGCCTATTGTAGATAATTTGTATCAGTGGAATGAAATGACATGTGGCCTTTGGGGTTTGTTTTTTACATTTTTTTGCCAAGGGGATGGGCACATGTATGTGCTGCAGTGCACATGTGGAGGCCAGAGGACAACTTGCATGGATAAGTTCTCTCTTTCCACCATTTGGGCCCCAGATAATTGAACTCAGGTCATTATGTTTGTGCCTCTATCCGCTGTGCCAATTTGAGGATTCAACATATGGCCTTTACACCCCACATCTCACTTGGCATGTTTGCAAGATTCATCTGTATTGCAGCTTGGCCCAGCACTTTATTCATTTTCATAGCTGCACAGGAGTCGACTAGGCCCCATTATGTTTGTCATTCATCAGCTGACCATGCTTTGGACCACTTCTGCTTCATTGCAGTGTAGTGCTGCTAGGAACACTCATGTCCAAGTTTCAATATGCATTTGTCATCCACTCTCTCGGGTTGAGATCTGGGAGTAGAATGACTGAGTTTCAGAGAAATTCCATATTTCCCCTTTCTCAATTCTTTCATCTTACCCATTGGTTGGAGGCCAGAATTTATTGATTTCTTGTTAGGAATGGTTGACTTTACGTCAAAAAGTAGTTAACTATTTTGAGTGACTAGCTTGATCCTTTAGTGTGTGTGTGTTGGCAAGGTGTACATACATGTGCATTCATGTTTATTTAGAGGTCAGAGGTCAACCTCTGGTGTTCCCTGGAAGTTTTTCACCTTGCTCTTTGAGAGACAGACTTTTTTCTATAAGACCCCAGCCTCACTGATTAGGACAGGCTAGCTAGGCATCAAGCCTTAGAGATCCTCACATCTTCATCTTTCCATCACTGAGATTACAGATTCACACTGCCATGCCAAGCTTTTGTGATACAGATTCTAGAGGTTGAGCTTAGGTTTTCATGCTTGTAAGACAAACAGTTAACTAACTGAGCTAACTCCCCAGCCCCTCAGGGACTTTCTGTTGATATCTAAGTCAAGTATGAATGATATCGTAATAACCATCCTAACCATTCTAAATGCAGAATTCATGCCTCGGCATATTCAGTTTACTCTCAGAATATTCCCATGATCCCTAGAGGACACCTCACACCCATTAGCAGCCGCTCCCCATTGCCTCTCCAGCTTACGTGAAATTCAGACCACAACTTTGAGATCACTGCCACAAGGCAAGAAGAGAGGGAGGTTCGTGGGAGTTAGGAAACCCAGTGGAAAACATCTGCAAACCTGAGATTCCCATGACATTGGCAAAACTGAGCTTCTCCTAGCATCCCAAGGTTACTCTATGTAGTTCTGCATGGCCAGCGCACAAGAAGGTGACTGCCCTTCTCTGCAGGACTCTCCTCTCAAAGCTGTGCAGATGTTATGGGTGAACTTGATCATGGATACATTTGCCTCACTTGCCCTGGCAACGGAGCCCCCAACTGAGTCACTGCTGCTGCGGAAGCCATATGGCCGAGACAAGCCCCTCATCTCACGTACCATGATGAAGAACATCCTTGGCCATGCTGTCTACCAGCTCACCATCATCTTTACCTTACTTTTTGTTGGTAAGTTAAACCGGAGGCACATGCTTCATGTGTGGGCCCTGTCTGCGTCCTCAGTCTGGCACAGGATAGGATACAGCACTTATAGACTGAAGAAAGCAGGCCTGCTCTATACCTTTGACCCATACCTCCCTGCTTCAACATGTACCCTACTGTACATCCCTGGGGCAGATGTGGTGGGGGACAGTGGCCACGGGGGCTGAGAGATCTCCCTTCTCAGCCCCTGCCTCTCTCTTCCCTTCAGGAGAGCTCTTCTTCGACATCGACAGTGGAAGGAATGCACCCCTGCACTCGCCACCCTCCGAGCACTATACCATCATTTTTAACACCTTTGTCATGATGCAGCTTTTCAATGAGATCAATGCTCGCAAGATCCATGGTGAGAGGAATGTCTTTGATGGAATCTTCAGCAATCCCATCTTCTGCACCATTGTCCTGGGCACCTTTGGAATTCAGGTAGGACATGAAGGTGTAGGGGCACTGATATTGGCCTTCTTGTACCCGAATCTCTTCCACATTCTAGAGCAGATGTTTTGCATCTTCCAAACATTGCTGAGCTCATTTCTTCATCTAACCTACTAGCTTCCAGGGGGCTATGGGTAGCCTTTATCCTCCCATCCTCTCACATGGTTTCCAGAACCCTTCTTCCCTAACTCTCTCTTGTTCAACCATGTTGATTTCTAGCACCTAACTCCTTGGTGTTCTAGAACAATAGAGATTCTTTAGGAAAGGCTTGCTGTGCACATGGTTGATATGTTAAACTTTGGCTCCCACAACACTATGGGCAGGGTTGCAAGCTCAGCTCCCCAGGAGGGGCTGAATGCTCTGAAGTATAGTGTCTTCAAACAAAACATCGTAAGTCCCACAAATCGGGAAATGGCTGTCATAGAAATGTAGCTCACAGTTCACAGATCCCAAGAAGAGGGGCATGTCATACATTGGTGGCCACCCCTAAATGCCAGTAAGGAACCACTGAGAGGGGAATTTTACTGTGGTTTCCCAGGACCAAATGAATAAGGGGATCAACAGACTTCATCTTGGCTAACACGAAATCATTTCAGGCCACCATGGGGTATAGACTGGCCCTGGTTGCCTGGAAAATGGCTCTGAGCTAGGTTGGGCGATATGCTATGGATTGCTTGGTTAGCATTTAAGATGTTGTCCTGGGTGTAGGACTTCTTCTAAAGTAGACAACAAGGAAGTCAGGAGGCCGAAGCAGGGTGACCCTTATACTGTAGGGCCATGCAGAGCAGGCAAATGTGAAAACAGCCTTGCTGAAGCTGGAAAGATGGTGCAGACAACTGAGTCTCACCTGGAGGCTGGAGGCACCAGAGGGTAGGTGGGGGTGGGTGACAGCATCTGAAGCTACACAGTGACACATCCTGGTACCAAAAGGCAGGACACGCCAGCAAACATTTGTCTATGACCAAACTGGTCTGGCTCCCAGGAGACAAAGTCAGTCTGGAAGGCAAGGTTTGTAGAGGGCTACACGGGACACAGAGAAGTCATGAGCCACCCTGGTAATAAACTGCTCCTCCTCCCACCACTTTCCATTCCTTCCCCCAGATTGTCATCGTCCAGTTTGGTGGGAAACCCTTCAGCTGTTCACCACTGTCCACAGAACAGTGGCTCTGGTGCCTATTTGTTGGTGTTGGGGAGCTGGTCTGGGGACAGGTAAGTGTCTGCCTCGTCAACTTTCTCACCAATACCTTCATTCCGGTGGCTTCTGTTCATGGCCCTCAGAGTGGATAAGAAGCCAGGCATCCTGTTCCACCTACGCCTCTCACTATCCCCACTCCCTGCCCCACAGTCTTGGAGCCTATGACCCGGAACTTGTGTGGTGTGTGCTCAGGCTCAGGCCTATGACATACTATAGCCTGGGGGTAAGGTCACAAGTGACAACCTCAGGAATGAGAACATAGAGCAGATAAGTCACACACTGTCCTAGGAAATCATCTAGTTTCCTTCCCCATAGTATAAGCAAAAAAAATGCCCCCTAAACCTGGATATTTGGGGGACTACAAGTGAATCTGGGTGTAGAGCACTTGTTTAGCTATCATAAAGCCCTGGGGTCCATCCCCAGCAGTGCAAAAAACAAGATGGAAAGAGAGCCAGCCTGTGGGGCTTGGGATGTCCCAATATATTTGAAATTAAACAGTGCCCTGCTATGAAATCTATGGGACAAAGACAGCTTGAGAAAAAGGAAGTGTTTTGACTTCATGGAAAGTGGCCGGACAGCACCTGTGGACCTGAAAGTCGCAGCTGCCCCAAAGGAGCAGTTTGTAGTACCCAGTGATGATATCAGGAAACAAAATCTTGGGTGTCAGCAGCCAGTACAGTATTAGGCACCAAGCCAGCTCCCTCCATGGTACACTGAAGCATTTTTTCCGGAGTTTGAGAACACTAGTATGGGAAGCCACATCCAGGATCTGCTTCTCTTTGGGTCTTGGTCAGCTCAGGCTGCCACAGCAAACTACCAGCGACAGGCAGGTTACACAAAGGCGTGTATTTTCTCACAGCTCCAGAAGCTTGAAGTCTAAGATCAAGGGCAGCCAATTCAGTGTCTGGTAGGGGTTCCTTCCTGGCTTCTGGCTAGCTACTTTCTCACTATGGGTTCCTAGAAAGTTCTCTGGTATCTCCTCTTAATAAGGGCACAAATCTGGTGGGATCAAGGCTTCAACCAAATGACTTTATTTACCGTCTATTATCTGCCTCCTCCAAATACTTCCAAACTGATGGTTAGGGCTTACGACTAGGGGATAAGGAGGTACCACTTAGGTTTATAGCACTATGAATTTTGTTTCTTTATCCATTGGTGTATGTCCTCTACCAAGCTGGCCACAGAGGCCACTTCGACTATGGCAGTTGCTGGCCTCTGACATTAATCATGAGAGACCATTCAGTTTTTCCATCTCATTTTCAAGAAATCTCTTCCTTTCCATCAGTGCACCTCCTTCCTATTATACTTCTGCCAGACAGCCCAATGGAGTCCCTTCATGCTTTGCAGTGTATACTGCATATGCTCCACTCTGCCCTATTTATGCCAGTCTCTAGTTAACCTTTGAACTCCCTGATGTGATAACCACTGCAGTTCTCCCCGGGTGTGTGTTGCCTGCCTGTAGCTCAGAGTATTTTTAATTATAAAAAATAATACACATTCAAAGTGTCAAAACTTGGATAAAAGGAATCTCTATAAAGAACGTTAAAGCCACTCCTCTCATGCTGACGGGAACCTAAGAGGGACAGAATGACCTGCCATCCTCCACCCAGTTTGAAAGGCACATCCCAGCCTTTCCTTCTTGTCACCTCTTCCTCCCTAGAAAGGTGATGTGGGATTTCCCTCTGTGTGTTGTGATTAACATTGATTAATAAAGAAAACTGCTTTGGACCTATAGCAGGGCAGAAATTAATTAGGCATGGAAAGCTAGGCTGAATGCTGGTAGAAAGGAGGCTGAGTCAGAGAGAAGCCACGTAGCCCGGCTAGAGCCAGACAGAACTTTACCTGGTAAGCCACAGCCACATGGCGATACACAGATTAATAGAAA
>LOJH01037106.1:0-10856 GCA_001685095.1 Ellobius talpinus | reverse complement strand
ATTCACTTATACATGGATATTAGCCATTAAGCAAATGATAACCAAGCTACAATCCATAGGAGAGGACAGGTAAAGAGGAGGGGTCTGGGGGCATGCATGGATCTCCCTGGGAAGGAAAAATAGAATAGATTTTTGCAGGCAAACTGGGGGTAGGTAGGGATGGGAGTCAGAGGCATCAGGTGTAGAGGAGAGATGGAATGGAAGTAGAGAGTGTGGGGAGAGATGGCTGGAATTGGGGGGCATTTGAGGGGTTGTGAGGAAACATAGCACAGTGGAACCTTCCTGGAATCTGTGGGGGTAATCCTAATGAGGACTCCTAGAAACGGGTGTGCAGAGTATCAAGGGTTCCAGCAGACGGACTGGCTTACAGTCAATTGCGTTGTTGGTCAAGGCAGCCCCATGGAAATCCCCCAAACAACCCAGGTTGATGTAAAGACAGTGTTGCTCTCCATACAACTCATTGAACATGGAGAAGTCGAGGTGGTATCTACACCCCTACATTCTTGTCTCTTTGGTGCAGAAAAGGTATTCTACAGGCTACTAAAGAGAACGTGGACACCAGTTAAGCCATAAAACCTTTGACTTACAATCTCTTCTGCTTGCAAAATATGCTAGGACGATGGTGGCACAGAACTTGTGGTAGTAGTCAACCAGTGTCTGATTTGACTTAAGGCTCACTCCACAAGAAGGAACCCATACCTAGCATATTTCTAAATATATGTTTATGCATTTGGCTATGTGCACATGAGTTCAGGAGCCAGAGGAAGTCAGAAGAAGGCATCAGATGTCAGATAACCTAGAGCTAAAGTTATTGGAGGTTGTTAGCCACCTGACATAGGTGATGGGAATGAGCTTGGGTCCTCTGCAGGAACAATACCTGGTCTTAACCAGTGAGCCATCTTTCCAGGACCTGAGGAGCTCCTCCTCCCCAATCTTACTATTGCTATTGGCCTGTTTGGGCTTTACATTTTCCTTCTTAAATATTGGTAGTTTTATTTTTCTGAGAATTTATCCTTTTCCTTTTGACTATCAATTTGTTGGCATATACATTCTCATACTTTTCACCTAATGACCCTCATTTCTGAGGTATCTGCTTTAAGGTCTTTGCCTTCATTTAAATTTTTGTTTATCTGAGTCTTGTTTCTTTTTTGCTTATTCTATTTAGATGGTTATCAGTTTACTTTATGTTAGGATATTTATTTAGGATGTAGACATGAATTTCTATAAACTTCCCTCTTGAAGCTGCTTTTCCAGTAGCCAAAGGTTTCAGTAACTTGTGTTATACTGTAATTTGTTTAATTACATATAAAATTATGATATTACATGTTTTTCTCTTGATTTTTTATTTGACCCATTTTCTGTTCAGAAGCACATGGTTTAATTTGTATGTCTCTCTGAAAATTTCAAGATTCTGTGATTGATCTTTTGTTTCATATTATTGAAAATAGTACGAGGTATGATTTCAATCATCTAAAATGAGATAGGATTGGTTGTGTGGTTTAACATACACTGGAAAACATTCTGTATACAAGAAATAATGTATGTTCTGCCACCATAGGATGGAAAATCTGTTGATCAATGTGAAATTCAAATTTAGTGTGTTTTCCTATTTATTTTAAGCCAGGTTGATATATCTGTTTTTCAGATTCAGGAATTGAAGTCCCCTACCATTATCATGTTGATTTCTTCCTTCATACACATTAATATTTTCTGTATTTTCTTAGCTTCTCCAATTTTGAATGTATATATAGCAGTTATGCTCTCTTGGTCAATTAATTCCTCTATGGTAGATAACTGATAGTCAGACAGCTTTTGACTTGGCATCTATTTTATTTACTAAGTATTGTCACTAGTTAGTGTGCTTTTCAAATATTCTTTTCTGTGGTTCTATTTTTTAAATATTATAATTGCAAAATTTCTCCCTTCTCTTTATTCCATCCACCCCCACAGATCCCTTCTTACTCTCTTTTAAAATTTTGACCTCTTTTTTATTGTTAACACATGCATATATATATATTTATATTCCTAAATATAACCTTTTCAGTTCATATAATGATACTTGTATGCATGTTTTCAGGACTGACCATTTGGAAAATACCTTCTTCTACATCCTTACTTTCAGTTTATATATTTCCTTAAACATGATAGACATCTTATATTTTGATATTATTTTTTAAATTAAGTCCATCTTGATTGGAGAATATTTTTGCATCCACAGTCAGGGTTTTATTGATAGATAAGAAATTGCTATCACTTTTTTGCATTTTATTTGTTTATTTATTTGGTATTTTGAGGCAGGCTTTTTCGATAGCTTTGTAGAACAAAGATTTTGTCACTGGTTATATTTTTATTTTATCATTTTATGTAATGATAACTTTTGGGTATTTTTTATTATTTGTGTATTTATTTTTTTCTTTGCAATTTTCATGATACTTATAGAAGAATTCTCACAATTCTCATAGGCAATTCTAAGCTGATAACAACTTCTGATACATAGAAAAGCATGGCATTTTTATCCCTCCTAAATGATTTATATTTTTGATGTGACAATTTTTATCTTTTGCATGGATATTCCTTAACAACTTGGTGTAACTTTGGTTATTTTTGTCATTTTGTTTTTGTGTTTTTGCTTATTGCTATTGTTTGTCTCTCTTCCTCAAGCTTTCTAACTAGGTCTTCTAGGTTTTGGAGCAAGGCCCAGTGTTATGCTCAGCTCTTTACTATGTATATTGTTGTTCTAATCAGGCAGGAAACTTTTTTTTATTTATATCATAAGTGGACAATTCGAATCTTTTTTCTCTTCCCAACTGGCTCTAGGCATTTCGTAGACTACTCAGTATGGTGACCAAAATTTCTCTTTTGGAATAAAGAATGCAGAGTTTTGTCTGCGATCTCAGAGCCAAGGATGAGTGGAATTATACAATGAAAGCTGGTCGGATGAAATTTTTCTAGTCATCATTGTTAGTTTATATAATCTATAAACAGTTTTTCCTTAATATTTTCCTTCCACAAAGCATGCACTCCTTTCCAATCCCAGCCTCATAATACACTGCACAAAACAAATTCCTCAGGATACAAAGCATTCCAAAAATTGCTAAAATGTATTAGGCATAATAGGAAGATTGAACTTATGCATTCATAATTGCATAGAATCAAATGTATACACTGCATGAAGCTAACTTAATTTTGTTTGGACAAGTTGGGGTAACTGACACGCTATAGGATATAACCACGGATTACAAGGCTTATGAGTGCGCATTTCTTTGGAGTAGAACACTTTCTGGAACACTCTTTTTAAAATTAGCAATGCAAGTCAAATTATCACGGGTAAATAGTTGTGGTGTAACATAAATCCACAGTATTAAACATTAATATTTTACCCATTCCCCCCCCCCTTGAACTCAGTCTTTTTTTCCTAGAGCTGAATTTTGCTGATGTGGTAGTTTTGCATTAGGACAGAAAGGAGTTGTTACTGCCTGCTAGTTCATTTTTAATGGGTATTTTACAAAACACACTCTCTGTGTGTGTATGTGTGTGTGTATAAGAGTTTGTGATTATGTGTGTAAGCATTTGTGTGTGGATGGCAGAGGTCAACTTTAGGTATTGTTCTTGTTATGTGGGACGGTGTCACTCACTGGGATCTAGGGCTGCCTAATTCGGCTGCCTGGCTCCTGATCTTTAGGGATCTATTTGTGTCTACTTCCGCAGTGTGAAGCTCACAAGTGTGAGCCACTACACTTGACTTGTTATGTAGATCCTGGTAATAAAACTCAGGTCTATTCACTTGCGCAACAACTCTTTACTAACTAATCTATCTCTTGAATCCCCATGAAGTATTTTTCTTCCAGTCTGTTACTTGTATTTATTGAAAGCACTGCTAACAACAGATTACTCAGAGAAGGTTTTGAATATGTCAGTGTGTCAAACCAGATAGATTGTCCATGAGTTAAGGGAATCTAAATTGCATTGCATTCTTACACTATCATATATGAGTTACTTTATGAAGAAAATGATCATGGTTTAAGTGTGAGCTTGGGGAGTTACATTTCTAAGGGTTAAATCTAGTCTTTATCTCTGGTAATAAGACTTACACAAATAAATTAACCAATTAATCATAGCTGAGATAAAAGGTTGTTGCATTAAATACGATAATATTTATAAACGTTTAGTTCAATATTTGACAAATAGTAGGCTATGCCATTTAATGGATTAAAAGGAAAGGTGTATGCTCCATTCTACTGTCCTTCTTATGTCATGATGAAGGTGGAGGTAGTTTAAGATCTACATCAAAGAGGCCTTGGCTTAGGGTTTCTATTGCTGTGAAGAGACACCATGACCATGGCAACTCATAAAGGAAAACATTTAATTGGGTGGTGTACAGTTCAGAGGTTTATGGTGAAACATGGTGGTATGCGGGCAGACACAGTGCTGGAGAGGGAGCTGAGAGTTCTACCTCTTGACCTGCAGTCCACAGGAAGTGGCTGAGACATTGGGTGTGACTTGAGCATGTACGAGACCTTAAAGCCCACCCACAGTACCACACTTCTTCCAACAAAGCCATACCTACTCCAGCAAAGCTACACCTCCCCACAATGCCACATTTTTTATGAGATTATGGGGGCAAATTACATTCAAACTTCTCCAGGCCTTAAGTTAAGGATGGAGGAAGGAAGCCATACTGGGAGGATCCAGGTTTCACTACACTTGTCACTGTCTTGGTGAAGGGCTTCACAACCCTGCTGTCCTCATGCAAATTACAGGTAACCCACCACCTGGTGAGACCAGCTACTATCATCTTCTACAGAGCTTCTTTGATTTTGAACAAGGTAAGGAGTGGGGTTCCACCAAGCGTGACGTGGAGACAACCATTTCAATTTAATGAAACTGAGAAACATTCCAGAGCAGAAAATATAGTAAAACCACAAGTTAGTGTGTAGACTGTAATAGTTAATGCTGATCTCTTTGTTAATTTTCTGCTTTATGGAGACTCCAGCCCTTTCCCATTTCATGGAACAATTATTGACAACTAATTAGCTATCTTTACTGACTGAAACTCAAATCTTTATGCAGGCTAAAAATATTTATAAATAGGAGATAATGAGCCTGGATGCTTTTTTCAATTTTTTTGGACTTAGGAAAACAAGAAGCAATTTGTGTAAGCTGACATTCACTTTTCCAAGATTCCTTTTGACACTACAGCACACAGTGAAATGAGTACCAAATAGACATTTTTTTTGTCATTGGTCTCTAAGAGTTGTGCATGTCCAGGGAGACCACAAATAGTGAAATTAAACACCAACGATTCTTTGAAATAGTACAAATAACATAAAGAATCCTTAGGACTATTATGTAATTATCTGCTTTCAAAAAAAATTTAACTGTCTGCTTGTGGAAAGCATTCAGTAGCATAAAGGACTAATGCAAAATGAAGTGTGTGCTAGAGCCAATCCAGGCAAAAAAAAAAGTGTCTGCAAGTAGAACTCTCTTGAAAGGTCCCAATCTACATGGACTGTGTTTTTCTTTTGAATTTGTTTTGTGCATTAATTTATTCAAAATATATTTGTGTAGCATCTACTCATGAAATGAAGAGTCCAAAGGGGTGGCTGATGTTAATATAAAGGACAAGCTATGAACTTACATTCTAATGAAAGAAAGTAAATAGTAATATTATTTTTTATTGTGTCAATGACTTTTATTGTGTCAATGACTTTTATTGTGTCAAAGACAAATAGACCAAGAGTAGGAATAACTTTTAAAACTAGAATTTATTTTTCATTATGTGTGAGTGGGGGTGGTAGATAATTTGCCCATGAGTCTAACATCTCACAGAGGCCAGAGGTGTCTGAACCCCTGAAGCTGGAGTTACAGATAAAATAGTGAGCCACCTAACACAAATGCAGGGACTTGAACCTGGGTCCTCCGTGAGCACAGTCAGAACTCTTAACAGCTAAGTCATATTCCCAGACCTGGGGGATGACTTTTAACATAGAAATCTGAAGAGAAGTCGTTTAAACAGAGGTTTGGACAAAGCATAAAAGGAGCTGATAAGGCTTATGGATAAAGCATAAGAAGAACTTTGGATAAATCATAAAAAGGAATTCCAGGGAATGAGGGATGGGGAAAAAATGTCAGGTGCATAGGTTGGTACTTGAAGGATTCTTGGTATTAGTTTTCAAGGTTTGTTTATTTTTATTTTACATGTGTGGCTGTTTTTTTTTGCATGTTTGTCTATGTGCATGGAAACCAGAAAAGGGTATCAGATCTAATGGAACTGGAGTTACTGATGGTTATCAGCTGCCATGTGGTTGCTGGGAGTTGAACCTGGACCTTCTGGAAGTGCAGCCAAAAGCTCTTAACTACTGAGCCGTCTTTCCAACCAAGATTCTTAGAACTGATGAGGAAGAGTAACAAAGAGAATATAGTCAGAGGGCTGTGTGGGTATGGGCTGTATTTGCATCATTTCCACACCTCTCTCCTCTCACTCCTCTCTTGTCTCCCCAGCCTCCTCTCTCAAAGTCATGACCTCTTCTTCTGCAATGATGGTTGTTATATACACTATATATACATATATAACCTACTGAGTCTAATTAGATATACCCTTACCTGCGTGTATTTAGAAATAAATGCTCTTGATTGGGGTCTTGTCCCTGAAAAACTGACTCTCTTTCTCTCAGCAGTCATTGACTGCTTGTAGCTCTTCATCTAGGGGGTAGCACCTTGTGAAAATTTCCTCCAACCATGTTGACATCATAAAGAAAAATATAATCATGCAATTTTCAGGTAAATTAATAGAACTGGGAAATATTATACTGAGTAAAATATCCTTGGCCCAGAAAGACAGACACAGTGTGTTCTCTTATTCATACAACACAGATAAATATTTAAGTTTGGATATATGAGTTGGAGTAACTGTAGAAGCCAGAAAACTAGAAAAAGGGACCATAGGGAGAGGGATGGAGGGTCTCCAGAGAGGAGAGAGAGACAGAGACAGAGACAGAGACAGAGAGACAGAGAGAGAGAGGAAGGATAAGTAATACTATTGACAGCACTATGTAAACTGCTAAGAACACTTATCAACAGTTTTCTCCAGCTGTGAAGCCTGAGAACCATAAGAACTGGACTAGCAACATAGCCCCAGTGGTACAATATTGACACTGGTATTACGAGTGCACTTACACTTGTCTAGTTGGACCTAAAGCCCATTCAAATCAAGGGAACTCATGTCTGGTACTGTAAACCTCGCCTAGAGCCCATGGTTAGAGAGGTCATAGGACCTAAGAGAGAACATACTATGATTATGTACCTAATGTAATCTAGCTTCCAATTAATTGCCTTCTAAGTACTTATCCTTATACACAGAGAGAGGTGCAGCTCTTCCTCCTCATTTAATGGAGCTTCTTTTTGTATCAGATGGAGGCTGTTACAGAGAATCACACTGCTCAAAGTGCAAAGAATAAGTGACAATGGAGAGGTCAGCCCTAATGCACTATCTATATAATACACCCAAGGTTCAGAGGACAGTGTGGTGGACTCGGTGGGAGATATAAGAGCCTGAGAATCAGGGGTACGGCTGTGAGATAGTGCTTTATGGATAGGACAGTAATGTTATACTTGCAAACTTTCAACAGTATGATTATTTGCACAAGACCTGAAAAGACCTTTTATTGTTTTTAAAGCTAGCCCACCAATGAGTGGATATCACTATGGCATTTGTACACCTACAGGTCATTGTACTTTGGTATAATCTGCAAGTCCTTCATTTCCTTTCTTTTGTGTCATCTCTGGCTGGTTCCCCTCCCTTTTGGACTTGATCCTCCTGTCTACTTTCTTGTCATATGCATTGTGCTACCTTCTCTTTCTCCCATTACGATATTAAGATGTCTTTTTTCCTTCTCATGATCCTCTTTTTAGTTTTCTAACCTATACTTAATTACACACACACACACGTAGTATTTAGGAATCTTAGTTATATGATTTTTCTATTTGAAGACCTGGATAGAAATGGGACTTGGATATTGAAATCATCTACTGCTATTGTATCAAGACCTATCTGACATTTTATATCCACGTGTTTGTTCTTAGAAAATAGGTGTGTCAACATTAGACGTGTGTGTGCTTGCAATTGTTAAATCATCTCAATGAATTGTTCCCTTTTATTTATATATAGTGACATCTATCTATCTATATCTATATATAGTGACATCTATCTATCTGTATCTATATATAGTGACATCTATCTATCTGTATCTATATATAGTGACATCTATCTATCTGTATCTATATATAGTGATATATATTTGCTTTATCTCTTTTGACTAATACAAAAAACTGTGAAAAAAGCTTTAAATACTGGAGTGAATGTTATTTCTTATCCTTGAAGACTGGAGAATGCCTGTCATACGGTCGTGGATCATACGGTCGTGGAAGGGTGTTGTTGAACTTCTGAGCTGGCGTTTTTCTTACCGTTTATGCCGATGTTGGGTCTGTGCTGGACAGGTTATGGGGTGTCCAGTAAGAGTTGTTATCACTTTCGTTTTCGTTCTTTGCAAACGTGAGCCCTCTGCTGGCCACGTTTATCTCTGCAGCTTGTGAGCTGGATAGGTTCACCTTTCAAGATTCCTCAGGTCACATTCCCCAGTGGGTTGACATTCCAGCAATGGGGTTTTCTCTCAGGTGTTTTGGAGTGGGAGGAAGCACCCGTGACTCTGCAGTCTGTTCAGGTAGAGGATCTGTTGTCATACTTTCAAGATCTCCTGAGTATATATGTAGATGTACTGTGACATCTGTAGCTGTCAAGTACGATGGTGACGGTGGTGTTTCCCAGCTCTGAATGCTAGATGCTCCGGCACTGGTACTCAGAGATTGGCACTCCAGGGGCTGATCCACCCACTGACTTCAGGCTCAAAGGTATTGGACTACCAGTCTCTGAAATATTGCCCCTGGCTATCAATGATGAGGCTACCTTTCCTATGCTATTCCTGCTTGTGTTGAAACTCCTAAAACCTTCACATTTTGACTTGTCAGCCTGCTGTCCTACTCCCCACAACTGCTTTCCTGGACCTTCCTTGACCTCAGAGCTCCAGCAGGCCATGGCAAAGCTCCCTGACCTGGCATTGCTCCCTGTTTTGAGGTCTACAGGGTAGTTCAGTTTTTACTAATTGATTATCTTCCAAGATATTGTCTGGTTGCTGCCCTCTGAGTCATATAGAGCAATAAAATGGAATTGCTATATATAAACTAGAAAGCTGAACCGTTTAGAATAAGTTTCACCAGTCTCTGTAACTGGTTTTGAGGCTTATGAGAGCTGGTGGCTTGTCCTGAGGGGAAGACTGCTCACTTCTCACTTGGCTTACCTTTAGGAAGTGGCTTCTCTTTCCATTCTCCCGTCCAGGGTGCTCTGTGGCTGAAATTCTGTGTTATTGCATGTATTTATTTATTTTCCTTTTATGTCTGTTTTGATTTTCAGGCAACTTTTGTTGTGAAGTAACATTTTTTATTCACGATGAAGATGTGTCTTTGCTAAGGTGCCTTCTTACTGGTTTAATAAAAAGCTAAATGGCCATTAGCTAGGTAGGAGGTATAGACGGTACAGCCAGACACAGAGGACTTGGGAAGAAAAAGTCAGGGTTGCTAGCAATGCAGAGGGAGAAATATATGCTGGAGGACAAGTTATGATCCATGTGGCAATACGTAGATTAACAGAAATGTGTTAAGTTGTAAGAGCTAGTTAGTAATAAGTCTAAGCTATGGCTGATCTTTTATAATTAATAAAAAGTCTCCGTGTTATTACTGTGGAGATGGTGGTCCTGACAAAAAGGTACAACTAAGAACTTTCAGCTTCTTTGGGATTTCTCTAGCTCTTCTCCTCTTTCTCTCTTGAAAATATTTTCTTGTTCTGACTCTCTCCTTCACTGAGTTGTTCAGAGGCAGCTTCTTGGCTACCATATTACTTGGACATTCACTGTTGCCTCATTCCTGAAAAGAAAACATCACCAGCTCTTGTATTAGTACATATAGTCAGTACATACTACACATGCATACCTGAAGATGTGATGTTAGCGAGGGTATATGATATGGCTAACCAATAGTTCATATTTGGTACTTAATAGAGAACAGACCTTAGGTATGTGTCTCCTACCTGTCTATGAGCGAGAGCAGACACATCTCCATATACAATGGAATAAGTCCAGTGTGAGACAGATAAAAGAATCTAGAACTGTAGGAGAAATAGCCCCTTGGGCACAATAGCTAAGTAGTGTTCCAGCTCTGTAGGGAGAAGGAATTGGAGCTGGACATCAAAACTCAGCATGCATCTTATATTATAAGATATTATGCATATTATAAAAAGTAGTTTTATAATAGTTTTGCAAGCAAGGTAAAAGTGTACACAAGTCTTAGTTCAAATCATTTTCAATGCTGGAGGCTGAGAAGATTGTTCAGTCAGTAAAGTATGAAGAATTTAGCTTGGATTCCCAGCATCCATGCAAAAAGTAGCATTTCATAAACCCAGCTCTGGGAAGGAGGCTCCAGGAGGAACCCTTGGGCTTGCTAGACGTTCAGCCTAGCCTAAGCAGTGAGCTCTAGGCTCTGGGGAGAGAGCCTGTCTCAAGATACAAGGTATGTGTCTCCTGGGAAATCCCTCTTAAGGTTGGCCTCTGGCCTCCGCACTTCCCACATGCATGTACATATGCACATGTACTTGTACACACATTGGCATCTGCAAGAGCACACACATACACATACACACAAACAAAATATGTTTTTAATATAAGCCAATTTAAGAAAAGATTGAACTTATAATCTTTTTTTTCTAGACACTTTTTTATTGTTATTAAAAAATTTTCCACCTCCTCCCC
>LOJH01037105.1:0-15345 GCA_001685095.1 Ellobius talpinus | reverse complement strand
AGTCCCATGCAGTCTCTGTGAGTTCCTGTGTACCCGGGTTAGTTGATTCTGTGGGTTATCTTGTGATGGTCCTTGAACACTCTGGCTCCTACAATCCTTTCTACCTCTATTCTGCAGGATCCCAAAGCATTGCCTGATGTTTGGCTGTGGGTCTGCATCTGTTCCCATCACTTGATGGGTGAAGCCTCGCCGATGATAACTGGGCTAGGCACAAAACTATGAATTGTCCGGGACCATGCAAGGGGACCAACAGGCAACATTGAAACTCTTAGAACATGGTTTAGTGGTCAGCAAAGCTTTGCCAAGTGATCACTGATGTGGCAGAGCCCCAAGGACTACATGTCCTGAGGACATCATTCTGTTATTGAGCATAGCTCTGCTTATTGCCCTCATTGGTCATCATATTCCTCATGATCTATGAGTTGTACAAAAACTCTCAGGGGGTTTCTAGGGCCTAACTGAGAATTGTTATTGGTACTTAGAATAATAGTAACTAACTTTCTTCAAGCATTGCTGTGTATCTGGTAAATGATTCAACCACCACTCTTAGAAAGAATTTAGACAAGTAGATTGTAGTAAAGTTAAGATGTTTTTGTTAATGACTTTGATGTAGAAAATCTTGGGAGCACAATTGAAAATTTCACATTTGTAATAGTTGAGCAAGGGACTCGCTGAAGTCCAGAACAGAAACAATAGCGGCCTAGATATTGCTGGGGAACGTACCTTTCTTGTTAGAATAGGCTGGTGATCAAAGGTGATGATTAATTTCTCCTTTTCTGCCGTTAGTTTCCTGATATGATTTAATATAAAAAAATCTGTCGATGAGTGGGCTTGCAAGCCCAGATTTAAAGCTTTTCATATATAAAAGTTTATATATGTTTCATATATAAAAGTTTAGCTTTGTGATTTTTAAAGTATTTTATAAGATTTTGAGATAAATAATAAAATGATTGATCCTTTCTTTGTAATCACACAATGTAGTCTCTCAGTAAAATAAATGACTGAGAAAAAAAAAAAGAATTTCAAATTTTTGAATTAGGGATATTTGACTGATAGAGTCTATGAAAGTATTCCAAGACAGGAAACTATGAAAGTATTCCAAGACAGGAAACCATGAAAGTATTCCAAGACAGGAAAATATGAAAGTATTCCAAGACAGGAAAATTTGAAAGTATGCCAAGGTAAGAAAACAAAACAAAAAGTACTAGAAATCTGAAAATACTTCTGGTAAACAAACATTTCACATAAGGAATATTCAAGATAGATATATATGCATCATGTAAATATAGTCTTTGAGATAAGTGTTTTAAATGAACACATATTAAAAGCATCAAATGTTACCTAAAGACATATGAAATAGAAATATGAAATTATAAAAAGGAAGTCATTAAGGTAAATTTCATCTATTTGGAAAATACTTAAATTTCAATGACTTTTTTTTTTTTGAGATGCAGTGCTGCTACATTGCCCAGGCTAGCTTTAAACTCCTGGGTTCAAGTGCCCTTCCAATCTGATTCTCCTGAGTAGATACCAGTATAAGTATGTGGCACCATTCCCACTTTTTTTTTTAAGAAAAGGGATATTTATTTTATCTGCATGTGTATTTTGCATGCGTGTTTGTATGTGTATCACATTCATGCATAGTAGCCCAGGAAGTCAGAAGGTGCTGAATACCCCTGGAACTCAGGAGCTGGAGCTGCAGATGGCTGTGAGTCACAATGTGGCTCTTGGTTCTTCTAGAAGAGCATTAAACAACGTTAGCCACTGAGCCATCTCTCCAGTCCCACCCACCTTTAATAATTTTTATTTTGACTTATATGTACATGTGTATGTCTGAAGGTTTGTATGCTGTTTGTGTGTGGGTGCCTGAGGAAGCCAGATAGTGGTACTGATCCCATGGAGCCGACACTAAAGAAGTTGGGAGTACCTGATAGGAGTGCTGGGACTGAGTTCAAGTTCTCTGGAAGAGCAGTCAGTACTTATAATTGCTAAGCCATCTCACCAGCCCCATCCCCAGCCTTTTTTTACCCCTTAAATTTCTGTGTATATGTTTGCCTATTTGTGGGTATGTGTATGTGAGTGCAGGCTGTGTGGAGGTCAGAGCCATTGGATCCTCCTTTAGCTGGAGATTCAGGCAGCCATAAGCCTTTGATGTATGTGCTGGGAACTAAACTCTGGTCCTATGCAAGAGCAGTAGATGCTCTAACTGCTGAAGCAGCTCTTTAGCCCCTATTCTTAGCTTTTATTTAACATTTCTTTTGTAGTAATGGTGATTGAATCTAAGCCTTGGCATGTTAGGCAAGTACTCTACCACCATGCTACCTCGTCTTTTAATTTGAACAAGGGGCCCATGTTCCAGCCCCAGCAAGCAGTAGAACTTGGCAGCTTCTGACATGTTTCTGGCTTAGAATGGAGGAGCAACGACTAAAGAAAACTGCTGAGGCCAGGCACGTATCAAGGGTGTTCCTGAATGGAGACCTAGAGAGGCTATTGTGTGAAACTGTGAAAGTGAGGCCTGGATTGCCTTGGAGACCCCAAGATGTTGGAGAGATCAAAGCTGTGAGATACCTGCTAAGGAGAGCTGCTAACACAGAGTGGAACCAGCCCACCAGTAAAAAGTGTGTTGCAGTCCACAAAGCTGGAAGGAGTTGGAGAGCTGAAGAGTGTTTTGATATTAGACATGGAGATGCAGAAATTAGAGATTACCCAGCTAGCTTTCAGTCTTGCTTTGGCCCAGTATTCCCTCACTATCCTTCCATTCCTTTTGGAATGGTAATATATATCCTGTGCCATTATATGTTGGAAATATGTAATCTGCCTTTTGATTTTGATTTTACAGGAGATTACAGTTAAGAGATTGCATGAATCTCAGAAAAAACTTGGAACTTTTAAACAGGATTGGGACTGTTAGAGACTATGGGGCCTTTTAAAGTTGGACTTAATACATTCTGTATTATGCTCTAGTTATAAGCCTACGGGGTACAGGGGTTTGAATAGGTATGTCCCCCACAGACTCACGCATTTAAATACTTGACCATAGGGTGTGGCTTTGTCAGAGGAAGTGTGTCACCATGGGGGCAGGCACTGAGGTCTCCTATGCCCAAGCCACGTCCAGTGTGGCACACAGTCTCCTGCTTGTGGAATGATGAAAATAGACTAAACCTCTGAAACTGTAAACCAGCCCCAATTATGTATTTTCCTTTATAAGCATTGCTGTGGTCATGGTGTCTATTCACAGAAATAGAAACCTAACTAATAGAGCAATCTCATATATATGTTGCAAATGCAGTAGAGGTGCTGGTACTAAATATGTGTATGCCTGTGAGGGTACATGAAGGCCAAAAGTCAGCGCTGGGTTGTCCTCTTCAGTCACTTTACACCCTGAGTTTTGAGAAGGGGATCTCTCTTTCAACCTGAAGCTCATTCATTTGGCAAGACTTGCTGGCCAGTAAACCCCAGAAATCCTCCTGTGTCTAATTCCCCAGTTGTGGGACCACAGGTGTGATCTTCAGCACCCAAATTCTATGAGAATGCTAGAGATGGAATAGAGGTCATTAAGTAAGGACTTACCAACTACACCATTTCCTCAACCCCTGGAAATAATTTTTATTGCATTTTTACTGTACTGTTATTGTACTTATACACTATTATATATTTTTAACCAACTGTTTCCATGTATTAAGTAGAAAACTTCTTCTAAATATACCTACCATACAAATTCAAATAGCTCAATAGTAAGGAAATAGACTGAAATTTCATGGGAAATTTTTTGAATAGACCATTCATCAAAAGAACATATACAAACCAGGCAGTCAGTGGTGGCACATATCTTTAATCCCAGCACTTGGGAGGCAGAGGCAGGTGGATATGTGTGAGTTCAAGGCCAGCTTGGTCTACAAATCGAGTTCTAAAACAGCTAGGACTGTTACACAGAGAAACCCTATCTTGAAAAATCAAAAACAATATATGTATATATGGAAATAAGCTAAACATTAAGACTCAACAGAGAAATGCAAATAAAAAACAGTGAGGTCTAGAGTTCAGCTTTTGACAAAGAGCATACTTTGAGATCCGAGGCTCAATATCCAGTACCAAAAGATAAGCAAAAACTCACAATGAGATAACCCTTCACTATAGTATTAAAACAGACAAAAGAAAAATGTTTGTGAGAAGTGTTGTGACATGCAAATCAGTACATTAAAAAATGGCATAACGGTTACTCAAAAATTTAAAAAAGAACTTCCATATATAATGTAATCATTTCACCACTGGATAAATTCCCAAATGCAATGAATTCAGAACCCACAGGTATCTTCGACACTGCATCCAGCCTCTCCACACAGCCAGATCTCCACATCCGTCTCCAGGATCTAGCCTGATCCCATCACAAAAATCATAATAATAGAAATGATCAAACAAGCATCTTCTCTCCCAAACCTACCAGTTTGGTGGGAATGCTTGCCAGTGAGAATGACCTAGATGAAACCCAACACAGGATTTAAAGTTCATCAAAGAATTTGAGGAGTTTACAGAAGACACAAAGAAAACAGCTCAATGAAAGTAAGGAGAAATAGTAAGGAGAACAACACCCGAGTGATGGCCAAGAAAACACAAACATAAAGCTGAGGGAAATGACGATGCAGGACTCGACAAGAGAATTCAATAAGGAGATAGAAACACTGAAGAGAACTCAAGCTGAAATGAAGAAGGAATTGAAACCCAATAACTCAACTAAAAAAAACTCAAAGGAAAGTCTTCTAAGAATGAATCAAGCAGAAGACAGAATTACAGGTCTTGAAGATAAAGCAGGATCTAGAACAAATAAGCAAGAAGTATGAAAAGTCAAAGGAACATACAGACAATGAAGGAAACCCATGGAAAAAACCCTTCAAATTATAGGCATAGATGAGAAAGAATCATCCCAGGATAGTGACAGATAAGAATTTAAACAAGATCATAGAAGAAAACTTTCCCAAACTAAGACACACCTTTACAGAAAAGCATATGAAGAACACAGAACACCAAATAGACAAGATCAAAAAACAAAATTCCCAAAGCATATAATAGTTAAAACACTACATAGTGCAAGAGAAAAGGCAAAAATCACAAAGAAAAAATCCCACAAGAATAACAGCTGATTTCTCAATAGAAACTTGGAAAGAAGAGCCTGGAAAAATGTATTCTAAGTCCGAAAAGACTATGACAGCTAGCCTTAGACTAATATGCCTGCCCAGCAAAATTACTTTCCATAATTGAAGAAGAAAGAAAAACTTTCCAAGATATAACTAGACTAAAAAATTTATATTCAACCAAAGAAACCTAAATAACATACAGGAAGCATGACTTCAGACTGAAGAGAGAAAGGAGCACAGCAGAGAGACGGTGGAAAGAAGTATGAAGCCATAATTATTAAAACACAAAGTTCCACTAGAACACAAACAACAACAAAAATTAACAATGTAATGACCACAACTGACACACATGTCAATATTAACTTTAAATATCAATGGCCCTGATTTTACACCCAAAAGACACAGACTGATTGAATAGATCAAGAAACAAAAAGCACTTATCTATTGTCTGCATGAAATACAGTTTGGCTTTAAAGACAGGAAGCACCATAAAGTAAAAGGAGGGAAAAAAGCACTCAAATTCAATGGGACTGGGAAGCAAAGAAATACCTAACAAAATAGGCTTCAAACTGAAAATAGTAAGAGATAAAGAGAAACACCTCATTCTAACCAAGGAACAACTGACCAAGAAGACAACCCCTGGTATTCATATACCCAAAGAGTGTGGAATATTCTGGTGGAGGCTCCACCTCAATACCCCTCCCCTATCTCTTTCTCCCCAAACCCTGTCCCATTCTAGAAAGCCCACCATAGAAAGCTCCTCCCCGGAGATGCTCAAGACTACGCTTACCAACTATTTAAGATCCAACCCATAGATCTGCCACGGGTACCCTTGTGTTCTGTCCCCTGCCTTCCTGAGGGTCACCTGGGAGTGTTCTGCTTTGCACTGCCCTGTTTATTAAATCTGGATTTATTAATTCAGTTTGATTTGGCTTATTGCATCGGCAGAGGAGGAGCTCAGCAACCAGGAATCCAATATCTATCAAGGACAATATCTATCAATTCTCAGCACCTACAAGGCGGCTCACAATCTCTGCAAATTCAAGTCCAAGGATCTGATACCCTTTTTTGGCCTCTGTAGCTACCAAGAACACAAGTGGTGCAAAGACGTGTGTGTGTGTGTGTGTGTGTGTGTATTCACACACACACACATATTAGGCAAAACACCTATACATATAAAATAAAAATTACATATTGGGTTGTGAGCAGTGGTGCATCCCTTTAAGTGGAAGCAGGTGGACCTCTATGAGCTTGAGACTAGCCTGATCTATATATTGAGTTCCAAACCAATTAGAGCTACATAGTAATAAATAAAAATTAGTTATTTCTGAAGAGGCAAATGATATAACAACTGCTATCAAGTAGGAACTTAATAAATACTTGTTTTCAGCTTTCTTGAGGATGTTGTAAGAATACCAAGAAAGGCATACAGAGGGAGGGGATTTTGAGAGAAGTAAAGCATTTCAGAGAAGATGAGAGTTAGAGGTACATTTGGGAGAGAGTAAGCAGACTTTGTTGCCCAAATATAGGCCCCCTATCTCATGGGAAACTGGATATAGTTCTGGAAAGATGAGATGGGTCTTCAGTTGGAGGTCTGAATTCACAGCCAAAGAAAGGAACTTTATTTTATGGCCAAAGATAAATGTGGAAAAAACCTTTTTTCATTTTTGTTTCAGGTGACATGATAAAAAGTCATGTGAATGTTCATGATGCCCTATAGGGGAAGATGGTGTGGGAGGTCCTTCTGTCTATGTGTTGCTTTTATTGGTTAATATATAAAGAACTGCTTTGAGCCTTTGTCAGGGAAGAACAGAACTAGGCGGGGAAAGCTAGGCTGTATGCTGGGAGAAAGAANCTTTGGAGCCTGTCCTGGAACTAGCTCTTGTAGACCAGGCTGGTCTTGAACTCCAGACTTTCCTCTGCCTCCCGAGTGCTGGGATTAAAGGCCTGTGCCACCACTGCCCGGCCAATATACAGATTAATAGAAATGGGTTAAATTAATATAAGAGTTAGCCAATAAGAAGCTAGAGCTAATGGGCCAAGTAGTGATTTAATTAATATAGTTTCTGTGTGATTATTTTTGGGCTGAGCAGTCGGGAACCAATAAGCGGCTTCCTCCTACAGGAAGAAGGAAGTGCCCTAAAGGTGCTTGCCAGGAGCAAGACACTACAGTAGCAAAAATGATTGGCTATAAAAGGAAGGAAAAGTGCCCTGATTCTGGTAAACTGAAAGGAGAGCATGTTTAACTCACCTAAGAAAATGAGGCAGAACATAGATTTATAAACACAATGGCATTAAGAAGTTTGTATAAAACATATAACTTTCACAACTAGTAACTATTTTCATGACTTAAAAAAATTTCATTCCAAACTAGGAATTTTTGGTTTTGTTTTATTTATTTTTTGAGACAGGGTTTCTTGTGTAACAGTCCTGGCTGTCCTGGAACTCCCTCTGTAGACCAAGCTGATCTTGACCTCGGAGATCCGTGTGCCTTGGCCTCCCAAGTGCTATGATTAAAGGCATGTGGCTCCATCACCCGGTGGAAACCATACTTCTAACAAAAATTACAAAGGAGGGGGCTGGAGAAATGGCTCAGTGGTTAAGAGCATTTATTGCTCTTGCAGAAAACCTTGGTTCACAGGATGGTTTATAACCATTTGTAGTTCCAGTTACAGAGTATCTGATGCTCTCTTCTGACCTCTGCAGGCATTACATGCATGTGGTGCACATACATACATGCACATAGAATAAAGGTATCTTAAAAAATTGATTTCCATGGGAGGTCTGCCCTTTTCTAAACAGAAACAGAGGAGGTGTGGATTGGGCGGGGGAGGGGAGAAGGAATGGGAAGAGGAAGGGAAACTGCAGTTAGGGTGTAAATTAACCACATAAATAAATAAATAAATTAAAAAATAAAGGAATTATCAGGAACTTTGATACAAAAATGTAAGAACACCAAATATTTACCTATGAAAAAACAGCACCTATTAAAATTATTTCATATTCATTCCCTATCTAATAAATTTTAATATACAGTTATAATAAAAATAAAGGAAAAGTTGTTCACCTGAATAATTTTCAAGGGCGAGTCGGGCTGGTAGGCCTGCAGTCTAGGTGCATAGTGAACCAGCATGTGAAGCATGTGACACGCCACATGGGCAACTGTTTTATTCGTGAACTGCAACAACAAAAGCCATTGTTACAAAACCCTTCTTTATGCCTACCTGTCAATATTAGCTTCTGGCAATTTAAAGCTCATGTTTCCTTTTAGTATAAATTTCAGCTGTTGTACCGTACATCTCTCAAAGCTTGTACCTGTACAGTTTCCATTTTATTCTTCACTTTGCTTAGCAAAGTGCCTCAAACATAGCATATAACCAGAATTATCTGTCAATTCACTGGTATTACTCAAAAGTGCTTACTATGCATATCACATATTTAGCCTTAAACAGATGCTGTGGTATTAAAAGCTTTAAGACAAGAATAATAAATATTCTTTCCTAAGTAAAAATACTCATATAAGCAGGGAATGGTGGAGCATGCCTGAAATTTCAGCATGCAGAACGCTGAAGCAGGAAAATTATGAGTTCATGACAGTCTGAGCATTCTACTGAATTAGAAGGTAGCCTGGGCTAAACAGTGAAACTGTCTCAAACAATAATAGCAAAAACCCCCAAATAATACTGAAATGCAGTAAATTTTATAATTTTATTCAGATATTCTACTTGATTAGATTATCACTAATTTTTAAAACTCTTTTGTGTTGGTTGCCTGCATCTATGTATGTACACCATGTATGGGCCTGGTAGGCAAAGAGGCCAGAAAAGGACACTGGGTCTCCTGGAACTAGAGTTATAAGAAGTTCTGAGTTGCCACATGGATGCTGGGAATTGAACCCAGGGTCCTCTGAAACAACAGTAAATGCTCTTAACCACTCAGCTATCTCTCCAGCCCCTAGATTACTACTTTTAAACAAATTCTATTCTGGCTATAAAGAGGATATTTATTTTGATTAATAAAGTCAAAAACTCAGTAATTTAGTGAGTAATAAAGATCAGAAAGTAAGTCACAAAAATACTAGTTAAAAATCAAGAGAGCTGGGAAGGTGGCTCAGCTTGTGCCTAAAGCTGACGTGTGAGGATTTGAGTTCAAGTCCTCAGCATTCTATGAAAAGCTGCCCATGACTTTGGCCTCAGCACACAAACATACACATAAACATATACTATACCTCTCTCCCTCTCCCTTCTCCCTTCTCTTATGCATACACACACACACACTAAATCATCTCCCTCCTATGTGCTGTTTTAAATGACCGGTTTATTTTTAAGACGTCAATCACATATTTTCTAGGAAAGAAGTCAAATATAGAAAAGTTCAGACTTAAGAGCTCATCACAAAAATACCTTAAATTCAAGAATGGGACCATTCTTAAAGTGAGTCAAAATCAAGGAGTTAATGTAATAATACATGATGAAAATGACTATTGAATATTGTAGTCACAGGGGCCCAGGATTATTAAATGTGTGGGGAAAAATCCTGTGTCCTAATGATCTCAATATTTTTCATGAAATAGATTTCTTTACCTTTAATGAAACACAAATTACATTCAGAGCTTCTTTAATTTGAGGATGATGAGATTCATGAACTAATTCTTCACAAATCCAAATACCTAAACTGCAAAGTGCTACACATCTGAAAAAAAAAGATATCCTACAATGACTGTAAATAAAACACAACATTCAGTACATTCACTGTTTAAATGAATCAAAGACTTTGCTAATGTATAAGTTAGCTGATAAGTGAGGAAAAGCGGAAATAAAAACACTACCAATAGAAAGCTAGTTTTCTCCTGTAATTCATCACCAATAGTGACACAACAAACAGAGCAGGAGTGCTGGGAACAACACGCAGCACCTTTCTGACAAATCCATAAGATTAAATTGACAAGAAGTCTTCTTCCCAAACAAATGGAGAGCCTGCTTTCAACAGGAAAGAGTCTAATATTCTTGACTAGCAACAGGAAAATTAGCTTATATAAAAATAAATTGATGGAGTAAGTAAAATATTTTTGTTATTCAAATTTAACACAACTAGCCACAATTTTCTTAAACAAACTGAAAATAATTTTTAAAAACTCCAGAAGAAATAGACCTTGTAGGGCTTTACTTGCTTCTCTAACCTTGTGGGGTTTTATCTTCCTAAAAGTGACTCAGCTAAGATTCAGTTGGAAGTTACTTGGTAATCAGAATCAGGAAGACTTCAATGTACTCAAGTTTAGGCTTCTGATAAACTGTCTAACAGTTCTCTCCAAGTATAAAAATAGCCTACTATCTGTAATTCTGGCATATGTACATGTATTAATACTGATATTCTTACACTACATTTTAGAATAGTTCAATTAATTTTTTTTTCTTCTAGAACACAGAGGAGTCTGAAGTCTTCTCTTACGGTGTAGACTGTTGTTACCCAACTGTTTACACCAGAGATGACCAAGACGTCTTCAGAGTAAGGGCTACTGCCTTATTTTCACTCCTTAGACATCAACCCATAATTCTTACAGTGTTGATAGATCTAAGTAACTACGTTTGAGGTTTCAGCAATAGCAGTATATGAAGTCATAAAGCAACAATACATTTTGAAATGCAGCAAAATGTTCCATAAACTCAGTTAACCAAAAGCAGAGACTGGGAGTACCAATACGAACTAGTTTTTGTTGGAACATCAAGGGTTGGCTAGGTGTGGTAGTTCCTGCCTATAATCCTAGCACTTGAGAAGATGAGGCAGGAGAATCAGGTCCTGTTCAAGGGCAATCTTGGCTATATAGTGAGCTCAAGGCCAGCCCATATTTACATAAGATCCTGTCTGAAAAAATAAAAACCAATGAATTAAATTAAAACATTGAAATATTAAATAATAGGCTACAAACAAGATGTTTCTAAATTTGTGTATGTACACCAAGAGAAAGTAGAGGGCATAAAACAGACTATGGTGTTTCTTCCCTAATTTATTAAAATAATTAAGATTATTTGGGGATTGGGAGATGGCTCAGTGGGTAAGAGTGCTTACTACAAAGCATGAAGACTTGAGTTCAGACACCCAGCATTCCATACCTGTAAAACCCCGGGCATGTCTGTGTAAACCAGCAACCACGATGAGGACAGGGGAAGCAGTATAGTGCTGGACAACAGCCTAGCCAAAACTTGGCAAGTTCTAGGTTCCGGGAGAGATCCTATGTTTTAATGGAATAAGGTGGAAAGCAACAGAGGATACCTGATGTCTTCCTCTGGCCTGCACATATGCATGCATGAGCACCTGCATAGATATGTGTACACATACATATATACACATACGCACAAAAAGGAAAATAAAAATCTTCTGATAGTCTATTAAAAATCATGATCAAATAGGTGGCTATTAAAGTATACTATTTTCTTAGATATATCAGTTTCTGTAATCTATATATTTTAATGAACATTGATCTCTACTCTGTACTTCAAAGCACTATATAAATAACTAATGAAACATAATGATGAAGTATTTTTTAGAAGTCTGGAACAATTTGAAGTGTTGTAATTTTTACAAACTGCTAGGGATAGCTGTTACATTAAGAACATCTGACCTACCGTGCAGGACCAGAGGGCTCATCTCTTGCTGAACTTAATACAGTTTTAATTATAAGTTCCTAAAATAATAAAAAACAGAAGAAATGATTACAATTTCTAATGTACTAGTACAATGAATGAATTAGGATAGTGTACTAATTCAACAAATATTTACGAGTTGGCCATTCTGGGCCAGATAGTGCTCTGGGCATTAGAAATAGAGTGGGTAAGTGAACAATCCATTCTTAAATTTACTTTTAATAAAAACCCAGAATTAATCTAAAAGGTGGCTAACAAATCATGAAATTTATAATTAAAGTATCTTTAAAAATAACTTTTTTCATGATTAGGAGAATAATAAAGAATCACTACACAACAGAACTGATACCTAAAAGGCATGAATACCTTAAATGTTTTTTAGATATAGTATTTGAACGGCAGGGCCAGATGGCTTCACTGGCCTATTCTTATCAAACCTTTTTAAAATCTGAAGAAACAAGTACATCTTCATGCTCATTTCATGAGGCCTCATTATCTGAATACCCAAAGCTATACAGATACCACTCTATTTTTTGAAAAGTCTTCAAAAAAATTACTAGTATTCTATACCAAACTGAGCAGTACATTAAAAAAACTGTACATGATTAAATAGAATTTATTCCTGGAAAGAAATGGTAGTTAATTTCTTGGAAGTATTAATATTGTTAAAACAGCCATGCCACTCCAAGCAATTCCATTTATACTTATCTAAGGAAACAAATCAGTATGACAGAAAGACCACAGAACATGCAGGCATTGTGTCATGCTTGTTCTTTCAGAAGCCAGAGTCAAAGGGAGAAGGATCACAAGGTCCAAGCTAGTCTAGGCTACACTGGGAAATCTTCATCTGAAAACACAAAACAAAAAGTTATCTTTCAACAGTATTCCTGGTGCTATAAGCCTGTGATACCTGTACTTGGGAGGCGAGGGCATGAGGATCTCTACCAGTTCAAGGACACTCTGGGTTGCAGAGTGGATTCTAGGCCAGTCTAGGATACTTGGTGAGATCCTGTCTCAAAAACAGCTCAAAATATGCTATAATGAAACCCATACTCTATATACTAACTAAAAACATTTTTAAATGCTTAAGAAGAAATCTAACCCAAAACTTTCAGTAAAAGCAACCTGGAAAAATAAAGCATCAGCATGATCCCCCAGGAGCCACAGTGTCTTCTCCTCAGCTCTTCTGAGGCTAAAGAACAAGTGAAGTTAAACATGGAACATCCTGGCAGTTACTGTCACAGCACACTTTATCAACAGTAGTGCTAAGCCCTTGGGCATTTAGAGTTCACAGGCATATAGTCAGAAACAATGACCTAGTCACAGAATTGTTCACTAGGGCTCACATTGCTGAGCCCAGAACCTTAACAGGAAAATTTTCACGCCAGCCCCCTCTACCTTGTTCTAAGAGGTATTGAGTCCATAGGACCAAACATGCAATCAAATCATATTTCCTCTTTAAACAGAGGCTTAAAATTACTCTTCACTAGTTTTCTAACCTGAAAACTTTGAGAAGTGTACAATCACAAGTGTCATTTGTCATGTCTGTTCCTGATGAATGTGCAAGCCCTTTAATGCTTCAAGTACGGAAGATATTCCATATTTCATACAAAGCAATAAAGTTCTATCACTTAGATATAATGTATCAAGAATAGAAAAGTGGAAGTTAAAACATTTAGCTTTAGTGTGACATCTCAATCAGAGAAGTCTTGTATTAGCAGCATAGGTCTTGGGTCACATATTCAGTGAGTGAATTAATGACTCCTAAGGGACAGACATGTGAGTAGACTCGATAATGAGAACAGGTTTCAAAGTTTTCAGGTTTAAACCTGAAAAGGCTTTGTTCCTAGCAGACATTCTAGATTTATGACTGGAATATTAACATTCTTTAGTAAATAGATTTCAAAAAGAAAAGGGAGAAGACAAATTACATCATATATGCTAAATACTAGCATCTGATTTCTTACCTTAACATCTGTAAATTGAGACACAGCAATCTCAGGGATGTTGGGATGGAGAGCAGGCAGTTCACAGTATAAGTTGGGAAAGCAAACTAAGGATCCCAGAAGAACTTGTGCTTCCACTCTTGGTGCCTGTGTATCAGATGTAAACACTCTATAAAAATGCTAGCTAACTGTGTTCTTAAACTACCAGTAAGTATTTTGTTCTACCATTAAATATTTTGTTCTATAATTACATGATACAGGGCAGTGAGAGCATGCAATGATTCAAAAGGGGAATGTAAGAGATTTAAGTTTCCATCTAGAACTTCTAAAGAGAGTTTGATTATTCTCAGTAAATACAATGGACAAATAGCAAAATGTTCTTTAAAAGCAACCAATAAACAGAAGCTATCTGCAGCTAATGACCTTTAAATAGGAACATAAGATGGTAACCAGAATACATTTAACATAATTAAAGAAAAAAATGAATATTTTATTTACTTATTTATTTAGAGTCAGGGTTTTGCTACATAGTCAAGGCTGGCCCTAAACTCACTTTGTAGCCCAGGCTGGTCTTGAACTTGCGATCCTCCTATTTCGGCATCCCAATTGCTGGGCTTATAGGCATGTGCAACCATGCCTGACTAAATTACTTTAAATGTAGTTCATATTTCACTACCTATTGTTCAAATAAGTTAATGACTGGATGTCACTACTTTAGGATGAATAAGAGATTAAAATGTCAATTCTGGGGGCTGGAGAGATGGCTCAGCGGTTAAGAGCACCGACTGCTCTTCCAGAGGACCAGGGTTCAATTCCCAGCACCCACATGGCAGCTCACGACTGTCTAAAAATGCAGTTCCACAAGACCTGACACCTTCACACCAATGCACATAAAATAAAGTTAAATAAATAAAAGTTTAAAAAACTAAAATGTTAATTCTGTCTTTAAGAAATAGGTACCAGGCTAGATGGTTTTTATCTTTTTATGCATATGAACAAAACCGCTATCCTTAATATTTACTAACATTATAATTCATGCCAACATAAATCATATAGAAGAAAGTATTTCATGTTGTCTTTCATTTTATTAAGTCATCTCTTATGTATCAATATTGAACATTTCCTCTTCTGCCCTCTTGCATGGGCAGGGACCAAAGCATTAATTTACAGACTAATTGGTTTTTAGGTTTAAGAATACTTAATAAAAATGTGAAACATCAATATATTAGCAACACAGTATTTCCATTCACATAAATCAAGACTCAGTGTCTAAAAAATTTGCATCTTAGTATGACTTAAGCTTTTATGACTTTCAACAGAACAGGAACAGCTCATTTTTACAGGGTCTGTTAGAGTATATCAAAATCCCCACCCTAAAGAGGCTGGGGCGGAATGATTGCAAGCTGAAAGCCTGCCTGTACGACCAGAAAGACATTGTCTCAAACAAAACAACAAAACAAAAGACAAAACACTTCATGTCCCGATTAAAAGACAACTTAGACTTACAGGTTTGAATGGGCAGGGTAAATCGACATCTACCACCCTGCTTTAAAACTATCCTATACACTGAGATATGCTATTTGTGGCTATTGTGAAGGGTGATGTTTCTCTGATTTCTTTCTTGGC
>LOJH01037104.1:0-15346 GCA_001685095.1 Ellobius talpinus | reverse complement strand
CCACAGGGCAGGGAACCCTGACTGCTCTTTGGACTGGAGAGAGAGGGGGAGGGGCAATGTGAGGAGGGGAGGAAAATAGGAGGAGGGAAGAGGTGGAAAATTTTAATATTTAAATAAATTATATAAAAAAACTACATTTGGTCTGTGGTGCAATTTAGTATGAGGATGCTCTTCAATTTTATCGAAGATATTTTTGTGAATAATTTTGGACCCTATGACTCTGTGTCATGGAAGACAAGCAGAGACTCACTAAGATATTCTTGTTTTTTCTAATTTTTCCCTATCAGTTAATAGGTTTAAGGCAGTTGTTATTTTAATAGTAGCGTGTATCTCTTTCTAAGTATTGTGATTTTACTCCTTATCAATACTGATTTCCAAATTCTTCCTGTTCTCAGAATATGCCCCATACCTAGGGTAGGGACTCAGCGATGGAGGCAGGATGCTGCCAGCTCTGACATTCTCACTATGAATGCTACAGAATAAAATTTCTCTTGTAATATTAAAATTTCTGTTCAATGGCCTTTGTGTCTGAGGAAATCTAATTATTCCATTGGTAGAATAATCTCCTCTAGCGGTTTCCCATCACGGTGCTAGCTAAGATTCTAAAGTAATTTTCAGCTTCCCAGAGCAGGGCAGTTCTGACGCTATACTTCACGTCATGGACGGACTCAGTTTTCTATCCCCAGAGCCTCAAGGACCTTCTGCACTCTGATGAGTTCTTATTCTTTATCCTTCCCACCCTCAACTTCATATTTGCTGGCCTTCAAGTCTTCGCACTGGTTTTCCACTTTTGGCAGAGTTCTGTGTGTATTTTCTCCCTTTCCCTAGAAATAAACATTATCTTTGGAATTTTAAGTAGCACTAAGGTTACAGACATTTAATTTTTTTGTTCACTGCATCCTTTTTCTCTTTGTATCATTATATATATATATTCTTCTTAGAGCCCAGTTACTGACATTTCCCTGGGGCTGGCACTATTTTACTGATTCATAGGAAGAACCACCGTGTGAAAGTGAATTCATGTACATGAATGTGTTCAGCTTTATTGGCTAGGAATTTAGCAACAGCATATCATTGAATTGTAATTATTATTGAAAGGTACTGTTTCTTTAGTTAAGTGAAAGAAAGTAGATTTGTTTTTATTATCACACTGCTTTAAGGCTGTGAAATAATTGCCAGGCCTTGCAAAATAATTCCCAAAATTCCCAGTGTACTCTTGCAGTATGCATATGTATTGCGAATAAACGTGGTGAGCCAGAAGCTTTATTTACCTTAAAATACCAAATTACAAATGTCAAATCAGAAAATGCTATTTAGTTCTTAAACAGGTGCACTACTATTGAGAACGGGATTTCTTTCTCTTGGCTGTTTGATGTAATGATACAGGGATCTTCATAATTATACAACAAGTACCACAATTCAATTTTTTAATACAACAAATAATTAAACAGTCCAGAAAAGCAATCCATAGACAGAGATTTAGTTTCACTGTCTTCTAAAACAACTCAGCAATACAAAACCCTTCCAAATTCTTTACCTACAAAGTCGGAATTTATTGCTAATACTGTACTCATTCCACAGGTGAATTTTGTGAAGATAAATTTTAAAATAGTCAGGAAAGTTTTGTGAATTATCAGGAGCCAGTGTCTAAATTTATTTTGTGGAAGATGTCAGAATGTTTGTGACAACTATGTGTGCTTTCTTACATTTTTTGCTGTATATTTCTGTTGTGGGCATATATTTACTTTCTTAGGAACTCTCTAATATAATAAAATGTAGAATTTTCTATGTAAGTGTCTAAATAATTGATTGCCCATCTTCACTTCTGTGCTACATAGTCTGAGGGTAACTGAATCACCTGTTCTTTGAAGAGGGTTTCTCTGATGAGACGGTATAAATCAGAAGCCCATTGTGACCTGATGCCATCAGACCTCATTGCCATGTCTCCCCACTGTGACACAAGTTCCCTGAGAGGAGAGGCCTTGTCTTGTTTACTTACAACTCATCACCTGAAGAGTTGCCTGACAGTCAATGGGTGCTTACTAAATATTGTTCAAATATTTGGTTAATATTTGAATAGCCCCACCATGATGTCCTTAAACAGTCTCCATTGCTTATTCTAAACTGTGAAACTAGCAGAGACACAGGTTGAATGCTATGTCTGAAATACTAACCATGTGGTTCTGGTCCAAAGAGTATTCCACTCTCATAGTGTCGTCTGTCTATTGCTAGTGCCATTCTTAACTAGATAACATTCTTTCCTGCCAAATCCACACGTCACGGCAGCATCCTCCCCAGCACGCTTTCTAAGCAGACAATCTAGTTTTCAGGATAGTTGATATTTCATTACTCCTGGTTTTTTGTTTGTATGTATGAGATAATGATGCATGAAAGAGATTGAAGAGATTTGCCTATAGATTTTTTTGTTGCTTCTGATGATTAAAATATTTAACCTATTATAAAGAGCCCCCCCCCAAGAAAAAAGAGCCCGAACAAGCATTTTAAATACTGATATCCATAAACCTATATGAAGGCCACTGGGTCCATTGGGCATCATCGTTTTATTTTAATGGAAAAATATATGTTTGCACATCGCTTCACTTTTATTCACAATTCCGGAACATGGTCATAATGGCGGGGCTATCAGAATAAATTTCTGGAATCAGTGTATTTTTCTTCTTTGTCCTGGTAACTCCAGTAATTTTTGTAAATCACTACTAAGTTCACAGACATTTTAGAGAGTAATAGAGCAGTGTTCAAGAGTAAATCATAGAGGAACGTTACTGAACAGTTAGGATGTATTTTCAAGGACAAGAAAAATGTAAAGGAATAAGATTGCACAGAGAAAAATCACTCTCTCATTTTTCACAAATTAAATGACTAGATGTGACAAATTCAGGCAAATTAATATGACACAGCAATCTCTCAGGCATACTGTAATAAACAGGTTATGATAAACTGTTCCTTCGGCCAGGCATTTTGAACAGAGACCCACTGACTCTCCCAAGTTGGCAGAAGTTGACAGTGATAAACCTGAAGCTCTAACTCTCCTGTGTCAATCTTAGCATGATGTCCTTCCTTGGGATCTCAAATTTGTTGTGGGTAGAAGCTGTAGAGTGGACAGATAAAGCCTGGAAAGCAATTTATATTTTCAGAGCAGGACTCTTATCAGAGAACGTCAGAAAATGCAAATATGCAGGTATAATCAAATTATATTTCATTGCTTTTACATGATAACTGTGTTTTCATGTGAAGATTTAGTTTCCATGTCATGGTTAAGTTGAACTTTTAAAGAGGCAAACAAATATGATCTTCTCCCCCCAGTATAAAGAGAATTATCTCCAAATTCACTTCATTAACCACACAGGAATCACTCAGTTCATGAACTACTTTGGCTGTTTCCCCTGATACCTCAGCTGGATCTCATTTGTTTCTGCAGGGCCCTGGAATGAGCAACCAGAATACAGATTAGGTGAATAATTGCTTTTAAGTGAGAAAGTGACTACAATTGGCTTTACTTGGTAACTAAAGGACTTGTTCAACAGGGTTAAGATCAATTGAATGCATCCATCCATCCATCCATTTCTTTGCATCACCACTGCCTCTTTTCACTTCCAACTTCTACCATCTTTCTCCTGGACTTTACACAACTGTAACATATTTTCTTACACTTCTATTCTCTTCTAATCTATCGTCTTCGCTGATGTCAATGCAGTTACTCTCAAATCTAATTCTGGTAATGGCATTCCAGGGCTCAAATCTGCAAATGACTGGCCTGCATCCACAGTATAAAATTCTTAGTTTGCAACATGGCTTACAGGCACTTCTGTAACAAGACTTGCAATTTCTCTTTACTTGTCCACTTTATCACTCTACATCTCTTCACTTTTTAAATCTGCCTCTCTGCATGCAATTTTAAGTACTCTGCTATATGATAACTCCTTTATTTGCCTTGTGATCTTTTTCAGAACTATATTTTTCACTTCCTGGCTTAATCTCCTTTGTATCTCCTTGTTATTGTCTTATGATGCTTTGGTCTGGTGGGTTGACAAGATGGCCCACTGGGTTAAGGTGGTTGTTCCTAGATCTGATGACTTGACCTCGGTCCCCAGGACCTGCATAGTGGAAAGAGAGAACAGAGTCTCAAAAGAAATCTTCTCAAATCCACACACATACTATGACCAGGTACCATCCCAACAAATAAGTAAGTAAACAGAAAAGTAAATGTGATTCTTTGGTCTGGGATATTATACACACAACCATTTTGTAGCTTGCTACATCTCGCTATTTTTTTCATCCTCAAATCCATGTATTAATAAATTACATCTGCAAAGTCAGTTTTGCAGGCAAGGATTAGGACTCAAACACTGTTACCTGGGGAATTATCCTGCCTGCTACAGAAGATCAAATAGAACCAAAGATGCTCAAATAGAGCCACACTTATGGAATGATATATCAGCCCCAGGAGAGCATGGTTGTGTTCAGGCTCAGTGGATAAGAGCTCTCACTGCATCTAGTTTTAAAGTTTTTTTCTCTTTAAATAAAAGATTTATTTGCTTTACTTTGAGTGTATGAATGTTTATCTTCATGGATGCATGTGTACCATGTCTGTTCCTGATACCTAGGAAGGGCAGAAGAAGGTATTGGATTTCCTGGGATTAGAGTTATAGATGGTTGTAAGTTTCCATCTGTATCCTGGGGAACAAACCTGGGTCCTCTGCATGAATAGCAAATATTCTTAAATATTTATTCATCCCTCTAATGTCCCAGATTTATTTTTTAAGATTCAGTTAAAACATTTGCCCTCCTGAGACATAGGTCCTATTTCCTAGAATCTGTATATACCTATAAAATTAAATTCTTTGGTTCACTCATTTATCAAAGCTTACATACCTTACACTTCATATGCAATATTTTTATCTAAAAACACAACACTTTCACATGATTAGATATAGTAGACTAAATCCTTTGCCCCATTTAAGTTGTATTCATGGAAAGAAAGCAGGAAGAAGTAAAATGGATAATCCAAACACATCCTCTGTTGAATGGTAGTATCTCAGGATTAATAAATATTAGAAAGGGCTAGACAGACCTAGCGCATCAGGGTTTCTCAGAGAGTGAGATACTGGGGTAGCCATCTGAAGATGGTAAAGGGATGAGTTGTGGTGATAAGAAGGGGGAACTCAAAGCCTTGAGTTTGGTATGAGCAGCATCAAAGCAATAGAAATAAAAGCCAGAGAGCTAAAAAAAATGTGTGTAGGATTTTTAGATCTTAAAAAACAAAATGAAACAAAGCAAAACAAACAAACAAACAAAAACCGAACCTTTGGGATTACCATGAATGAGATGGAAAATTGGTGAAAAGCAAATGGAAAACATGACTTGATTATCAGAGAGATTTTGATGACTGTGTGGAGAACGATAAGAAAGAAATAACTGGGACCACAGTTGTAGCAGTGGAGTGGCGAGAACAGCTGGGTTCTGTGTATCTTGTAAGTCAGAGGCAAGAGGGTATGCTGGGAGGTGAGGGAGAGAGGAAAACGAGCATGACCCTATATGCTGGGTACAGGCAGCTAGGTAGAAGTGCGATTAGCCGAGATGAGGAAGGTTTTGGGAGAAGCACCCGTGGGCTTGGATCAGCAGGAGTTTACTTATAGAATCTGAAGTCTGAGATTCCACGTGGAGACGTCAAATGGATAGCTGATTAATGATTCTGGAAGTTCAAAGTTATTTGGCAAGTCATCGATTTGGAAGTCATACTTAAAACCACACAGCAAAATGTTTTAATTAAAGGACTGAGTGTGAACGGAGAAGAAAAGAGCTCCTTGGTTCAAAGAAGGAACCCCTCAACACTGGGAAGTTACTGGTCCATAGGAAGAAACTGTTCTACATTAAATAATCAGCTAAATGTGAATTCTGCTGCTAGGTTGAGCACTGTGTTGGAGGTTCGCCTTTCCACCATGTGTTATTACTGATCTTCTTGAGATTAGTTCTAGATTAGAAGAAACATGGACAAAAACTGTTTTTATTCCCTGAGTGTGAGGAAGACAAGAAACAGGGAATGTAGAAAGTAAATACCTTGCTTAAACCTATTGTATCTTGGGCAGTGGTGTGCTCCTCATTCTTGAAAGTGTTATGACTTGGATGTTTACTCACACATCCATTTTTTTGAGAATTCTATCTGAAAAAGAAAATAAAGCCAAACAAATAATAGCAACAAATATCATAAGAAAGAGTACAGAGTATTTGTTTGCACTGTGCAAGCAAAAGTTGTTGATATGGAAATAAAAGGGATATTTGGGAATGACGTCTTTGAAAAGATGAGGGGATAAGATACAGAGAATTTAGCTTTGTGTGTCTGTGGAGTGGAAAGGCAGAATGTTCAGGGCTCTGTTTCTTGGGTGGTATTTTTGTTGGTGATTTATTTGTTTGTTTTCCACACACTGTGAACCTCTTAAGAGCAGTAAGTATAAATGTCTTGTTCATTTTGTAGTAGGGGTTTTATTGTTCTATTTCTATTCCCTACTACAATGTCTGACACACAGCAGGCATGCAATAAATGTCTGAACTAGAAAATGAAGACATTGTGTTAAGCATGGGTCCGTTTTGTCATCTCATTCAAGTCGGATTATTGCCCTCAAATCTTGACAACCAGATTGATTTAATTGTGATTTTCTTGCTTGGCTCTATAGAATGCTCGAGTAACTGGAAAAGTTGATTGACAGACATGATTGTGGTTCTACCCAAATCAACTGTGCTGCCTAAATGTTAAGTCAGTGACCCTTGTTATGTCACATTGCAGTTGCGCTGGTATAGATTTAGGATCAATTTACCACTTACGTACCAGGGACCTTCTGAAAACCTCATCTTCCCTCGGTGTCCATCTGCTGTCTGCAGTTTATTGTTCATACAGCACATATCACTAGCTGTCATGCACTTGCCCAAATTACTGACAAGTTCTTTGAAGATGGTCATTACACACGCATTGCTTTTTATCTTAGGTTTTGTGGCTCTGGTAAGGTAGACAGCATGTGTTCCTGAGTATGAAATGAAAAATGCTTGATCTTAGATCTGGTACTTAAAAAGTACCAAATAAACAGATTTGTAGTTGAATTATTGCCTGCTATTTGATTACCATTGGTCTCTGGTGGTCGTGGCCAGTGAACAGGCTGCATCTTCTTTCTCATTAGGTGTGTTCAGTGCCCATCTCTTTCCTTGCTTCCTTTGTATCTTCTTATCCCGCTTCCCTTGCTGCCTTGTATGCCGTCTCTGCCTAGGCTTGCCTTTAAAGTTAGTATGCATTTATTTACTTAGTTTTAAAATTTATCATTGCCTTAGTAGTTTTTGAGAGTTCATTATAATAAATTTTGATTGTATTCACCCAAACTCCTTCCTGAAATTCCCCATGACCTAACCCCATTTCTATATCCCTGCAAATTCATGTCCTTTTTTTTTCTCAATTTAACAACCCATCTGTCTATAGCTCCCTATGAACCCCTTCACATTCCATACTGGAATATTGCTTGGTTTAATCTTGTATAAGCAACCATAACTTCTGTGAGGTCATGAGGACAGTGATTCTCTTTGGGGCGGGCTTTATTTCTAAGTTAAATGCTTACTCATCCTCTCTGAGTACTTATTATTTTTTTGAGAACTTTATATAAGGATTTGCGTATTTGTATGCTTGTTAATTATTATTGCCTCTCAGAGTGGCAGGTTCTACTGCTGCTGTATATAGATGGTCTGTCCTGATAGCTTTTGGTTTCAAACCATTCCAGTCAAAACTGTTGATGACGATCAAGTAAAATTTTCATTTGATTTTGCTGATGGGGGAAGTAGTTTACAGTTTGAGTAAACAGTTGTTATTGAATTTAGCAGATATCTTATTGAATAACATGTCTTTGTAAAATGAAACCAAGATGTATTTTCTTTTCATCAACCCTATACTTTCTAGCTATACATCTCTGTTCCTTCTTAGGTAGGGATAAGAAAAAATTAATCGTATAATCAATTTTTACACTTTAACTGAATACAGCTTTTTTCATGTTGAAAACAAATATCCACTTTGGTATATTGAGTAAACCACTTATTTTTTTGTAGTGATTTAAAAAGGACACAGACTCCCTTATTTGTAAAATGGAATTGGGAGTAATGTGTTTTAGAACTGAAAAGCACTCCAGCAACTAGCTGGTGGCTGACACCATCACTTTCTAAATAAGACCCAAAGTGGTGAAATGATTTGTTCAGTATCCCCCAGTTTGGTTAGTGGCAGAGTAGACTAAAATTCAACTCCCCTGCTGCCATCCTTTCTACTTCTGAATGAAATGCATGCTTCTTATTCACAGATTTGATGTGAGGATTAGGGACCACATCTGTGAAAAATAGATTTAGCCTTTGGAAGGAAAGATGCTGGGTAGCTTTATGAAAACTAACCTCTTTTGAAACTTTTCTGGGCGACTGTTTGCTTTGTTCAGTTTTATGTTTCTCACTTTGGGACTCTTCGTTTTGTTGTGGCCAAGGACTAGATAATTTATGATGCTTGTTTTAAGAATCAATAATAAATGCCTACATAGTCTTAAATGAGTTGCATCAGCTAGTTTTGAATCTAGGAGCAGGTGCAGACAGCTTTCCAGAATGGTGGTTGCTTATGTTCAAGAAAAGTTTTCTGTTCTTATGCTGTATATCTGGAATAACCAGTTGATTTCAAAAGAACGAAAAATGAGAAAAAGGAAGCATAAGTAAGATATAAGTATACACACACACACGTGCACACACAAACGCAAACACATACTTTTCCAGTCTGGTAATTCTTTCAAAGCTTGATGCAGCATGACTTAACAGACCATGAGTTTTCCCTCTTGCTGTGCAAGGGATCCATTATACTAATCCAACATGCCTTCATATCTCTGGCAAGCACATGTAAGTGATAACTTAGAATATTTATTTTGACACAAGGTGTATAAATCTTCTCTATGTCATTCTGGATAGTGAGGAAATTGTGACTTGCTTAATTTGGCTACTTCATCTGTTTAAATTTGGCTTTTTCTTCACAGTGTGTTTGGATATGTAAACAAGAACCTTTTTCATTTCTCTACTATCGAAAGTGATTTGTGCAGATTCATATGTGCAGAGAAAATAAAACTCAAGTACCAAAAGGCTAAAGTAACTTTTATATATATTTTTAATTAGGTCCGATTATATGCAAGACCCGATGCTATCAGAAGAGGATCCGGGGACTATGCTCTCCACATTACAAAGAGATTAATAGAATTTTATGAAGACTACTTTAAAGTGCCCTATTCTTTGCCAAAACTAGGTAAGATTTCTTGGTTATTTTATTGGAAGGACTCCTGGAAGATGGAATTTCTTCTTCATCATTAGTTGAAGCATCCAGCAGCATAAGAATTCAATCATTTATATTTTTAGAGATGAGGAACACAAAAATAATTTCTTCTGAAGAGGTAAAATATGATTAATGTCTTGGAGTCTTGCCAGTAAGTGCTCATGGGAATTAGGGAAGGCATTATGTGAGTCAGAATCTCAAAAAATAACCTCAATAGCTACAGCTTGTTAAATACATCCTATGGAAGGGAGCTTGCCAAAATTCAAGCTTAATCACTACAACAACAGATGCAATTTGAGCATCTTCCATATAAGGGGACTGAGGGTGTTTCTTAGTATCAAGACAGGCAAGTCTTTATGACTCTCTCAACTAGTCAGTATTGCACACAGACCTGATATAGCTAGCAGCGCTCTCTCCAAATTGCTATATGTCAGATCTTAATGAATTGACTTTCCTTTAGATGATTTTTTAAGACTGCATTTCTTGTACACAGTTAAGCTAATGAAGTGACAGAAGAGAAACTTGGTAATGGAAATTGTTATAATAATGGAGTGTTCTTGTACGTATTCCTTTTACAGAGCGAATGTGTTCAGTAATTGTTGGTCCTGTGAATAAATGCATTAATGTATTATTCTAATTTGAATGAGGCTGTGCTTTTGGCAGGAAGTGAGCTAGAATATTCCAGGATATTATAAAGGGTGCATATATGCGTTAGAAATGTTGAAGTTAAACTTTCCCTTCACAGAGCTGTTGTTTTAGATGTGACATCACAACGGTCCTTTGTTCCCCACTCACCCCTCTTGTCAATTTTCTTCCCAAGAGTATTTTCTTTTTATCAGAAGTCAATAAGATGCATTTTTTTTTGTTGGGAAGAATGAAGTGTTTATTTGATCAAAAATGTTAGTTTGAACCACAGGTTCACCTCCCTGGAGAACTGGGCCTATTTCATTAAAGTACCTGCCTGCTGTGTAGCTTTATTGGTCATACAATGAGTCATTCAGAAAGTAGATAGAATAGCTGACATTGTCATCTATGGGCATGACATTCCATTTTAATGAATTGTGTTCCAAAAGTCTAAGGTCTTTTGGAAATATTCACTCAGCATTTATAGATATAATTTTATTTCAAATAGGCTCTGTGCCCCTTCCTTGTTACATCTCCTTCATTTTTAGAGTCTGTTTCATTGAAATCTCCCTGGTAGTCACCCAAGGCAGAAAAGACTGCTTGACCTTATTTGTGTGGGTGCTGCTGCTGTTATCTATACCAGGTATCTGGGAACTTCCCAGCTTGACCCTAATGTAAAATTCACAAGTGCTTATGTTGCATGTTCAGCAAGAGAAGTAAAAGGTGGATCTTTTTCTGTCCCCTTCAGACCAGTAATTAGCAGAGGAACTCAATTTATAACTTCAGGGGGTTCCATGTAACTGTCAGCTTGCAATAGGATTCACTCCTGCTCCTCTGTTTCACTCACAATTGAACCATGCAGACTTTCATCTGCAGGTAAAAAAGCTTCATTCGCTGTTACTATGACTTGTTAAGCTACCTTATGGTGTATATAATTGTATGATTTGACTTCCCCCAGCACGCTCCTCTTTATATATCTAGGGGAGTTACCAGAGCTCAAGAATTATGAAATATCTTGTATAGGTCTACTTATTCCATATGTCTGTAGATGTGTATGCTAATGGATTTGTAAGTGTGCTCTCTAAATATACCTTACATAAAAATCCCTAACCACAGAATCATTTTGATAAATCCCCATCATATATTATGAATTACACTTTAAATAAACTTTATATTCAATAGCTTAGCCTTTGTTAATGATGCCTGTAGATCTATTCTTGATTTAATCCGAGATGGCTTTGATCCTTCAGGATTAGCAAAAATTGTTTCCAAGGCTCATTCTACCCTTCTTTCTTTCCCATATCCATTCTATGAGCATTTATTAAGAGTCCACCATAGTCATCTTTTTTTCATATGAGGAAAAGAGTTTAGTGACCAAAATAGGGAAAATCCATTCTTTTCTAGAGATTTCATTCTACCAGGTGAAAACAGACAGTAAGCCAATTAGTAACAAGTACACTTTTATCAATTGGAGACAATTATTCAAATAGTTGTGGCAGTGATCCTACCACTAAAGAGACTGAAGCAGGAGGATGACAAGTTTGAGATCAGCTGAGCTTTGTTGTGAGACCTGGTTTAATTAACCAATCAATCAATATTAACAAATAACTATAATAAAGGGTTAGGAAGTATGTGAGGGCTAGATGTGGCATGTGTGAGAGGATTTTTAATTAATTAGTTAATTAATTATAGTTTTTTTCACATGGAAGTGTTTGTTTGGAAGAGTTTAGATATCAACTCAAGAAAATGAAAAAGTGAGCCCAGTTGAAAGCTCTAAGTGCCTGGAGTTTGAACGCAGATCTTTATGTTGTGTTTGAAGAATGGCAAAGAGGCAAACATACCTGGAAGAGAATGAGTAAAGGGGTGGGCACTCTGGGATGGGTGTAAGGGGGACAAATATAATGCAGAACCAGAAGGCCACACCCCCTGCTCTCTGAGAGTCCAAGCAGACCGAGAATACACCATGTACCCAGGAGAGTAGTCCCCAAACTCACAGCTATCCTCTTCCTCAATATCCCAAGCCCTAAGGATGCAGGCATAGGTCATTACAGCAGGTTTGGATCTTCTTTGATAAGAAGCCATTTTTCTCTGTTTGACTTCCTTGAATATATTACTTCTGATCTTTCCTCTTAAGTTTCATTTTATTTATAGTGCTGAACAGCTTAGCTTCAATGACTGGCTCACCTCATGCTAGCTTATATCTAAGTTTTCACGCCACGTAGCTGATGGCAAGAGTTTTTTAAGAGGAATTCTAGTGATTCTTTTTAGGCTAGGTGGCAAATTAGGTGATCAACACAGCTATTTCTTTATCATTTTAAGTCTACATAAGCTGAAAGTGTACACAGCATGATTTATTTTAAGATCTTTAAATTGGGTAACAAAACCATTTGTATAATGTTCAGAGTTTCTACTTCTTGGTATTAAACTGTACAATAGAATAGAGTATGCTGTGATAATACAACAAGACATTCAATGTCAAAGCTTCGTAGTTCCATGAGCACTTGCAGTTCTGTGCTGTATGTTCTATAAAGCACATTGTAGACATATATAGAATTGAGTTACCTTTCATATTAAAAACAAAACGCATTGACAGAAGCAAAATGCAACCGTGTTTGTTAATGAAATGTAAGTGATACTTACAACTTTGTACATCTTTACCCATTTATTTATCACCACAGTCTTTTGAAGTAGGATCCACCACTTTCTAATTTTCCAGATGAAGAATTCTAGGTATTTGGTAAGCAAATAATATGAGTAGATCATAGATATATAAATAATGAGTTAGGGATTCAAATTCAGAGTTTTGTTAAAAACCATTTTAAAAATTTTGACAACTCATCGACAAAAGCATGTGTCACTTTAATAAAGGTGATTCTCTGACTTAGTGGAAGAACAGATTAGCTATTTTTGTTAGTTTCTTACTGGTTAAAAGTAATAATACCAAGGGTCATTGTAGAACAAGTGGAAAGGAAAGTTACGAAGAAACAAATCTGAGAAATCACAATGGCATCATTGTGAAAACATACCTAATTCTTGCCCATGTGTTTTCACAATGTTTATAAGTTAATGAGGTGCCAGATAAAATGATGGGCACAACATTTTGTTACTCATCCCTTTTAGGTTTCAATTAATTATGGCAGATAGTTTTCAGTTTCTTTTTCCTGCTGCACTGTAATTTGTAAATCTATGTTTTGTAAAAGAGTTTGCTTGATTGCTTCTTTTCAAGATCCAGCACGTTTGCTTTTATGGGAAATTCATTACCCGCCTGGCATGGTACTGTGATCGTAGAGGGGGCACAGGTGTTATGTCACAGGAGTTTCTGCCCTCAAGGAGATTGTGGGTATGTTGAGGAAAGAATACAGTATTTACGTGAATGAATGAATTTGATACCCACAAAATATAAAAGCCAGACACTTTAGTCTTATAGGGGAAAGTTTAATACCACATTAAATGAAGTGTGAGTTCTGTGGTATAGACATGAGATGTACTTACAGAGAACCCTCATCTTTTCCTGAATCCCAAGAAGAGTGGCAGGAAAGAAGGGGGATAGCTCATCCTGAGGATTGTGTAAGGCAGGAACCCACGCATACCTGGGTCTCTATGAACCACATGAACGAGTCTGTGTTTTTATAGAATGGAATAGATAAGTGGAATGATAAATTTTCATATTAGAATTTGGGAATAAAAGATGTTGGTTTGGATGATAGATTTTGTTTAAGCAATAATGGACATATCTGGCTTTTCTATGTATGTGTATGAGTATGTATGTGTGCATGTGTGTGCATGTGTGTGCTTGCATGTGTGTGTGTGCATGTGTGCACGCACACTGTGGTAATACACAGAGATCAAGCTCAAGTATCATTTCTCAGTAATTGCGCACTTTGATTTTGAGACACAGGGCTAGCCTAATGGTTCATTCCTATTAAAACATTGGTTTTTTTATTAATTTATTTCATCCCTTAGTATTCTGTTCAATCAGTAGCTTGGGGCTCACCAGTTCAGCTAGGCCAGCCAGTGAGCTCCAGGGATCTCCACCTCTCCAGCACTCTGAGTACAAAGTCATCACCACAGTTGGCTTTCAAGGCTTCTAGGTTTCCAGTTCAGATCTTGGTGTTTTACTGCAGCCATTTTACCCACTGAGCCACCTCTCCAGCCCTGACATATCCTTTTAGTGCAGTGTGAATGAGTGCTTCAGTGATGATATGCTTCTTACAAGGAATAAAACCCATGAAATATTTCATGATATAGTATAACACATACCACACACTTATGTCATTTGAAATATATTAACACTATATGTTATTAAATTTTTATTATTTATATAGGCTACTAAGCATTTTACCTCTTGTGCTCTTTGTAAATGATGAATATAGTTGTGTTCAATTTGATATAACACTACAATACCATTCCATGCTAATTATAAGTCAAATAGTTAAATAAGATTTATTTTTGATTTTCTTTTAAAATCATGACTTTTCTTTCCTTACCTTTTAAGAAAGTAAATAGTTAGTAGAATGTGCATATTTGGTTGAAGTCCTTATGTAATATTGGTTTTTAAGATGAAATCTTAGGCTTCTTTGTGTGGAAGATGAATTTACTCTGAAAAAGCTTCCTTCAGTCACAGTTTCTCAAAGAAGTCTGTCAAAAGATATAGGAGTTTAATTAAAGGTGGGAAAGAGATTATTTTGAGAATTGTGTAGGTAAGGGGCTCCACATATACCTAGGACTCTATGCATTACATTGATGGAGTCAATAGTTTTTCTACATTGGGATAGATGGTGTATTGTAACTGCTCAATTCTGTTATCTGAGTGGGATCTACTCTGGGTCCTTTGTGGGCTATGGTGATTAGTGCCCTCTTAGGGAATGTGGTATAACAGAGCCTTGGTTTTTACTCTACCAAGTCCTACTGGGAACTAAGTCTTCCAGCAGCCACCTTCTTTTAAACATAAGAAATGTAGTCTATATTTTATGAAGGTAGTTTATTTTGGAAAAGCCCTTGATCTAATGATTTTTCTTATAAACCAAAAGGATAGTTATAATTTCTTTCATTAAGAAATGTTTTATATGTTCCTGAGCCCAATTCTGACAACCATTTGTGTGAGAGCACACCAAACCCTATTAAAATAGACACAGTTATTCTAACATTTAGCAGTTACTTTAGCACAATTTAACAAGGCATTTTATTCCTTCATTAATTATTCTATAATATGGCCATTTAACTGCTCTTGTTAAGCTATTTTGTAGCTATTACATACCGTACTTTCAGGGCTACTACACTAACAAACAGAACTTATATGTGATATTCACTATTTATTGTTGTAATGGGGGGCAGGCCTGCTTTCGTCCCACCCGGCTCCCGCACGGCTAGCTTATACCC
>LOJH01037102.1:0-15346 GCA_001685095.1 Ellobius talpinus | reverse complement strand
TAAATAAATAAAAAGGGATGCTTATGGCTCTATAATAAGTCTTTCCTAAAGAAAACTATCACAGTTTGCAGAAGGCGTCAACAAGGAAAGCAGCCTTAACACACACCAAGTCGTAAGGAACAGTGAGATGACTCATCTGCAGAAAAGCGGAGGGCACTGAAGATCATTATGTCAAGCTAAAGTCATAGAGAAAAATACCCTCTGCTTCCATTCACACGTGGAACCTAAACTGGTAATATATATGACATCAAAGTAGAAGGAGACCACTTGGGAAGGGGAACAGGACAAGTAGGAGAGAAAAGTGGTGAAGAGAGAGGGCATAGTGTGACTATGACAAACTACATGGTACACTTCATTATACCATGAAAACATTATAGCTCTACTTTGTATAGTAATTTCAGACTAACGAAATTCTTATTTATTTACTGTGGTGGTCTGAATGAGAATGGCTCCCAAAGGCTCATATATCTGAATACTTGAGTCTCCAATTGATGAAACTGTTTGGGGAGGATTAGGTGTCACTTCGCCCAGTTTGTTTGAGACGGGTCTTTTTGTTGTCTTGCCACGTGTATGCCACAATGCCACATTTGCTTGCCTGCAAGCTTCTGGGACTCCAGTCTCCACCTCTCACCTTGTTATAGAACTAGGCCTGGACTCTACATGGCTTCCTGGGATTTGAACTCAGATCCTCCTTACACAGCGAGAATTTTACGCACTGAGCCATCTTCTGAGCCCAATACAGAAAACATTTAGAAAACTACTACTAATTAACTACTAATTACCACAACAAAACATCTTGTCATTTAAAGCCAAGGCTCTCAGAATTCTAATGCTGTGTGCAGACTGTAACAGCTATGAGGGCTGGATCCTGGCACAACACCTGAGTTTAGGTTGGCAAGGTCTTGCTCATGTGTGTGTTAGGTCATGCACTGTGTCAGCAAAGCTGCCACTGCACTCAGGATTTGATGTACCCATTTCTCTCAGGAGGAACAAACAGTAACAATGAGAATATTTAAAACTGTTACAAACTCAATTTTTTGAAAGCAGTACTTTCAACTACCTTAGAAGCAACTATTTTCAATAAAAAGGGTACATAAATATGATTGTTTTACATATAAATGGCTTGGGTCTCAGGTGAGCTGTCAAGTTAATACAAAATGTAAATCTGGACAATTCAATCCTGTTCTATTAGTCAGAACTTTTACTGTAACATGTTTTCATTACTGCTCCTGTTTACATGTGATTGTGGGAGTCACTTCAGACAGAAAAGACAAGCATAACTTGTCAGATGAACTGGGACGCTATAATTTTAAAAAGCCAAAGAACTGAAGCTACATCTAAAACACCCAAGGCTCCTAAAAGGGAGTAGACATGATGATATGACTGGAAGATAAATAATATTAATAATAATTTGTTGAGTTTTCAAAATAAGGTTATAGATGCCAAGTTGTTAGTCTAAATAAAAAACCAAAATAACAGAAAGAACTTTCTTTCAAATTAATACTATAATGAGATTGATTTACCCTTAATGACTGCCTACCCATTAAGAAAGTAACAACAGCAGAAGTAGTAGTATGGCACTACTTACTGTGAGTTCCAGACAAGCCTGGTCTGCAGAGTCAGTTCCAGGCCAGCCAGAACTACACAGTGTGACCTTGTGTCAAGAAGGAAAGTAACAACAGATGGGCATGATTCAGAGGAAGACAGAATCCAGGGTACTCAACCTTTGACACTGCAACATAACGTCTTCTACAAAGTTCACACTCAAAAAGTGTGTAACAGTTACCAAAAAATACTGCAAAAACAACAAAAGACAAACCCTAGCAGTCACTATTGAATCAGCACAGAGATTCCTCAGGAAGTAAAAAACAGAACTTCTATAGAACCCAGCTATATCCCTTTCAGATATAAATTCAGACAGCTTCCTACCCGTGACAGCATTATCCCCAACAGACAAGTTACGGACTTAGCATAGCTGTCTCCTAACAGATGAGAGGATAAAGTCCCCCCACCACCCACCACAAATTTTATTCAGGCACAAAGAACAAAACCCCATCACCTCCAGGAAAATAGGCAGGAGTGTTCACCATCATGTTAAGTGACACATAAAACAGCCTCATAGACAGCATCTCTTGTTTTCAGTCACGCATGGAATTTAGAAGAGAACTACTATGGAGTTGGAAGGGGAAAGGAAACAATGGAGTAAAGCCTAGTACTTTGGACAATAAATGCTAATAAAAGTAACAAACCAAACAACACAATTTTTAAAAAAAAAAGAAAATTCCTAAGATTTAGAATCTGTCTTCACTCAAAAGTGGTTAAATTGTTGAGACTCTAATTACTACTCTTCGTTTTCTTAAAGGAAAACAATGTGGAATCCATCAGGTATCAGCAGTTTGCAGGTGAAAGGGATGTGCTAATTATAGCTGTCCCCATGATATCCCATCAGAGAGCCATCTCCATGCCCATTTGTGGCTGAATCCCCTTCAAAGTAACAGGATCTCCATGATAGGGAACAACAACAGGATATCCAAGAGTCCCAGTGAGAGTCCATTATCAATACTGTAGCAGAAGCCAGAGGCCTAGAACCAGGACCAATGATTGACTCAAAGCAATGAACACTTACAAGTGAAGATGAATAGATTAAAGGGTAAACTGTGTAACTCAACAGGTCACACTACAGCTTCCACAATGAGATTCTTCTTTTTTTTAAATTTTCTTTTGTTGGGGGGATTCAGGGGCAGAGGGCAGATTCAAGGGGATGGGAAAATAAGTGGGATCAGGATGCATAATGTGAAATTCATAAAGAATCAATAAGAGTTTAAAAAAAAAAGCAGGTTGAGCAGGCCAAAGAGTAAGGCAGTAAGCAGTTCCATGTCTAGTTTTATGTGGAACTAGGGGAAATCAAACCCAGAACTTTATGGATGCTAGACAAGGACTCTACCAACTGAACTACACCCCATCCTATGTTTAATAAGCACTGAAAGCTCTCAGTCTTCTCTTGCCTGCACACTTTTCTAAAGACACACACTCGCTGTAGTCCAGTTCTTGGCCCTTCTTCAAACAGTTTCTCTTAACAAATTCTGTAACTTCTAAGGTTTTGGGTAACATCTACATGCAGATAAATCTAAAGGCAACACTTTCTGGCTATAATCTGTCTCTTCAGCTATGAGACTAAATTTTTTTTCTCTTCCTACCTTTACTGTGATATAATCAACAAAATTACACTTAAGGTGTTCAATGTGATTACTTGGATATGTGTATCATTGGAAATTACAACAATTAAGACACCTCAAATACTAGTATAAGAATGAGAATACTTAAGATTTTTACTAAAATTCAAGTACATATTATTAGGTATAGTTATTATAATATACATTAGGTTTCCAAAACCTGTACTCTTGTGACCAACATCTCCTCCACTTCTTTCAAAGCCCAACCTTCTTTCCTCTTTCTGTGAGGTCAACTGTCCTTGCTTCCAGAGATGAGATCACACGATGTGTTTCTCTGTGCCATAGCACTACCAGGATATGTCCATGTTACTGACAGCAATGGAGCTCCTCCTTCAACACTGAATAATTACTCCATTACATATGCCTGTCCATGTGTTTTTATCCATGATGGATGAGTTGTCTCTTTACTGCAGTTACTATAATAAAGATCTACCCCAATGTAGGGTTGCAGATACTTAAGGATAGTCACTTTCTCTCTGCTGGATAGACATTCAGGAGGAGGGTCATACAGTGGTTCTATTCTTCATTTTGTGAGAAACCTCCAAACTAAACGAGCCATCTTTCCTAATGGCCACAAACTAGAACAGTCATGTCCTCTTGTTTATGTACTGTCTAGAGCTGCTTCTGTGTTACAAGCCAGAGCTGACATAGTAACATATACTTCCTGACTTGCCTACTTATTAAATGTACCACCCAGCACCTTGAATGTGTTTGATTTAGTGCTTAAACTGAGGAAAGAAACAGACCTAATCTTAAATAATAAAAGAAAAATCTACCTTCTAATTTTCTGTATAAATAGCTCTAATGCATTGTGTTGTAAATAAGACTGTTAGTACCTGCCATTGCTGGGCTGCTGTGGAGACTGTCTGGAATGATCAGAGGGCTCTGAGCGTTGGTCAGGAGACCGTGACTGGCTGCGGCGGGGAGGCCTGTCATGGGAGCGACCTGAATGGTCTGATGCTAGTGATTGAATTTCTGAAATATCTGTTAAAATAAGAAGGGTATTTTCCCATGAAATAATAATAAAGTATAAAGCATTCAAATGATATAAACCAGAATTATATTTCACAAAGTGATTTAAGGATTAATATCATCTCCAGTTATAAAACCAAAACCATAGTGAACAACACACAAAGCATTTGTGTGAAGTGACAAAGACAGACAAAACATAAACACACACACAAATGTACATATAGGTTTTAGATTCCTGAAAACTATCATTTCACTCAAACATACCCAATCCTCTAGTACTTTAACCAGTCAATTACGACCCTCCAGCAGAAGGGCACTCACCGTCTCTTTCAGAGGCATTAGCAGAATGGATGCTGTCAGAAAGATCAGGGACATTCAATAAGGTGGCCCGCTCATCTCTTTGAACTACCATTTTTAACTTGCCTTTAGACCTTTCTATCAATGTTTTTGCATCTGTCAATGACATATTTTCTGTCACAGTACCATTTATCTACAACAGAAAAGAAAGATTAAGTTAAAAAGTAAACAACAAAGTACAAAAGTCTAATCTACTACAGGGAGAAACATGCTCCTCAGATCCCTGGAAGACCTAATACCATCTTTATACTTTCTAAATCACCAATAGCATCCTAGAAGCAAACTAGAAAGCATTTCAACAGTATCTAGAACAATTACCAAAATGATCCTGGTGAATGATACATATTTTCAGGATTTAATTCTCTCACGTTAACACCCAACCTCACAACGGGCATGGCAAATGCTGATTACTCTCTCTGACAAAACTGCTTCAAACACAAGCAGAGGTTACACAATAGCTCTAAAATTTGTTTTTGTTTCAGTTCATTATAATATACAATGTGACTATACCTTTAAGACAACATCCCCTTCTTGAATGTTACCATCTCTTGCTGCCAAACTATCTTGTGAAATTTCCTTTACGAATATATGGCTGGCCAATCGAAGACCATATTCTGGAAGAAAACATTTAAATATCTTTACTTCAAAATCCTAAAACAATTAAGTACAGTTTAAATTGTAAGATTAAAATTACTGGCTTTATGACCTACGCTGCACCTAAGACCATTATCTTGAAATCATCAAGTCTGCAATGTCGTGAAAAGGCAAAGTAAAACATGGTTTAAACAGACATTATGTGTCCCTCCCTAACTTACTGAAAAGAAGAAGCCCTAAAAGATAGTAGCCATTTTTCTGTCTGACTGTGTGATGACATACTATTGCCTTAGTGTTTAGAGAGCACAATTCTTTAGCATGACCTGCTTGAGGCTTGAAAGACTTTGTAGTCCAACAATACTTTTGATGACTGTTATAAATCAAATACTAGCTTTGTTTTCCTTAGCTCTTAGGTGTGTGCAAACCAAGAGAAACTCAAGAACTTGAGTGCATTCTACTAATTTGTGCAACAGTTCACCATTAGTCAAGCAGATGCGAATAGGAGTTAATACACACACAGTGCTCTCTCATTTATTCAGCCTCCAAGGACCCAGGAAATGGTGATTTCAGCTGTGGGTGGATATGTGGTCAGAGTTAAGGAAATTACAAAAAAATGTATTATAAAACAAGCACCCAAGCCAGGTGTGGTAGAGTACACACGTGACACCCACACTCAGTGGCTGAGACAGGACAGAACTGTGTGGACCACATTTTAAGATTCTATCTCAGACAGACAAATAAAACAAAAGCCGTAAATACCAGTCCTGTGTTAGTAAGAAAAGAAATGCTCTTGGTCAGTAAAAGGAGAGAGGAGGACTCTTAAGATTCACTGCATTTTAAAAGAAACAAACTTAAACAAAAAACCAAACTAAAAAGTCAAGATGAAAAACAAAAAGTAATCTGAAATAAATTATGAAGCCTGTCGTGCAAAAGTCTAAATGTTCTATCACAGTTACAGTTTATCCAAAGAGTATATATACAGAAGCAGGGCTAGTACCCAGGTTTAAAAAAAAAAGGGGGGGTAGTGACTGAAGATCCAGGCAGGCAATGTTAAGTGCTTTGAAAACAGTCATTTCATCAGAGAAAAACACAGGACTAAGGAAACATTCTAATTCACAATTAAAAGGTTACTAATGGCTGGACATGGCACACACCTTTAACCCCAGCACGTGAAGACAGAGGCAGGCAGAACTCTGTGAGTTCAAGGCCAATCTGGTTTCAAAGTGAATCCAGGCCAGCCAGAGCTACACAATGAAACTCTGTCTCAAAACAAAACAAACAAAGAAAAAAGGCTAGAAATGATCATTATACAGACGGAGGCATAATAGTCCTTGTGTATCAATTTACTCCTTTATTCTAGGTATTTCTTTGGGTACATAGTAACTATGTGAAGGCACTATAGATTAAAGCAACAGATCAGATAGTCCCTGTACCTTGGCAACTTAGGCAGCAGAGCAAAAGACGTTACCATGGTAATTTAACAATACAACAAAGTATTCAAAAACAATGGGACCAAATGTGCATATCTACCAGAGCCAGAGAAGGCCTCTCTGAGAAAGAAAATACCAAAGTTAAAACTTCCCCCTAAGAAACACTAAATCTAACCCTCAAGTGTGTTGTGGGCAGAAGGCTGGAGTGTTCAAAACAAATACACCAACGTACAAAGGAAAAAACACGCAGGTATGATAGAGTCCTAAGACTAGGACAACTGACACGGATACAAACTCAAGGAGAAGCAAGTCAGATGGCACCTTCACTACTTAGGTCACTGGAATGGGCCCAGAGACCAGCCACAGAACTGGCAAAGCCTACTGAAGAGATAGCAGCAGCNCATTATACACAGAAGAAATGTCAAGGGTAAGTTCTACATATCATCTCTGCCTAGCTGACTGAGAAACTGGATTGACAGGAATACAGTCCAACTAATACTTTATTAGAAACATGAAGAAAAAAGTTTAAGAATAAAATCTGATTCCCTTGAGATGTGGCTGATTCTGAGGAATCCCTATGGACAGCTGGGAGCGCAACAGGTGCACTGATGTGAACTAGAGAAGTAAATGGTGACATTAGCAGAGCACTGATTTGAACTAGAGAAGTAAATGGTGACATCAGCAGAGCACTGATTGGAACTAGAGAAGTAAATGGTGACATTAGCAGGGCACTGACTGGAACTAGAGAAGTAAATGGTGACATTAGCAGTGCACTGATTGGAACTAGAGAAGTAAATGGTGACATCAGCATGCACTGAGGTAATGAGGATAATGAGACTACTACAAAAGAAATCACAGTCATTGGAAGAAAGATTCTTGGACAGAAAGCTAGAGCATTAAAGGATAGGGTGATGAAAATTAAACCTCAGGAAGATGAGTCTTACAGAAGCCCAAAGATGACATTACTCTACAAACTAGACTAGCTGGGAAGCAGACACTAGATCAGAGAAAGCTGGAGTGCAAGTGCAGCCTCACTTATTGGCTAGGCCGCTGCAGGAGTGGGAAGAATGCCCATGACAAGATGTGTCATAATACTTCATAATACTCTTCAACAACTCTGAAACCAAAGTGATCAACCATATACAACTAAAAGCAAGAGTGAACAAACAGCCATTTAAAAAGCTCGTAATCTGATGAAGGGATACACAGTAGCTGGACTTCAGTTTAAAAATGTTAATCCTTCCATTCACAAATGACCCACCCATCTTTGCCCTCTAAATAAGTCCTTAAATTTCTTCCCATAATCATACCACTATTGATCTAAACACAGCATTTCAGTTCAGTAATCGTGTGACATTTCTTGTGAGCATAATTTGATTTTGGCTGTTCCTGTCACAATAAAACCAAAAATTCAACTAGTATACACTTTATTTCAACTACAATTTGCTGCCAACAAAATGATTTAAGAAAATGTGCCAAATGCCCCAATGTCTCTGCCTTAACAGGATTTGACTCCTAACAAGAGAACAATGATAAAGAGAAATGGAATAAAACAAGGATAAGAAAACATGGTCATTGTATTTTTCATTCAAACCAGCTTTAAAACTGTCTTGTGAAAACAGTAAGAGTCAATGGAGAATACCTTCATTTTTCCGAGACTTCACCAATGTGACCTTGGTTGGTTTGGCAGGCTGACTGGAGGTCACCGACCGCCTGTCTGAACGAGGGGACAGGCTCCTCTCTCTACTTGCACTTCTATCCCTTGCCCAATTCTTCTCACTCCTTCTGTTGACTAAAGTGCCACGGCTACTTCTTGGATCATGTACTTCCTCATCATAACTATCATCCTCATTATCAGATACTGGTTCAGGATCTGGACGACTTACAGGGATCTGAACTTTCTTCTTCCTCCGAATGGTCTACAAATAAGAAGAGATTATAAACTCAAGGATACTCATTTACTCTCCACCCACAAGAGAAAGAAACATACATTTCTCTTGACCTACATTAACTAATTTAAATACAAAAGAGATAATATAGTAATCACACCAATCCATTTCCACAATGGCTGCTCATTCTCTTAATAGATAAGGCTAAGCAACAGATTAGGAATAATAAATTTATGAAATCCTTCCAAAATTTGCAAACATTTTCTAGGTGATAAGAATCACAAGCTTACAGGGAATTGTGGAATGAAGGATTGGAATTATACTCTAAGCATATCACATACCTTATGGACACTTTGTAGCCAAAACCACAACAAACTCACCTAACTTAATCACCATTTGATAGTGCATCCTTATCAAAGTCTATAGTTGTCCTGGGAGACTGATGAAGGATACATTTGTCAAAAACTAATAACAACTTAACTCCGCAGGAGCTCATGAGCTCGGCATACTTTCCCAATACAAACTGCCTTCTGTCTCTGACCTGAGTGCAAGTTCATTCTGGCATTCCTTCTCAGTGTTCCCTGACCACTCATTTCTTTGTTTCTAAGTTCAAGATCTATGTGCATCTTCTGAATATGCACTTCTTAATCCTTGAAGCCACTTGGTTCCCTGACAATGGTACACTGTATGTCCTCAGGGACCTGCAAGAGCTTCTTGGGGAAGACACGTCTTCTTTTGGCACCTTTGGGTTATTTCTGATTGCTCAATCCTCTTCTGTTTTCTCATCACTAATCCTCTCACAGCTTCACTTGCAGCCACATTTAAATGACTTTCTACTGGTTTCTGCCCCTCGTCTGCCATGATAAACACCAAATGTATTTTGACATAATAAATTTTTTTTATTGACTAGGCCATCTATAAACTCATTCTACTAGCAGAAGTCTTGGTGGTGCTCAGCAATCCTTTCATCTGCATCGTGTTCCCTCTACATGAAATTGCCTAACACAGGTTTCTTTCAATCACTCATGAAGGCCTCAGTTCCTCGGCCTGCTCGAGAGCCAGTGTTCCTTTACACCGCTCTTCTAAAAGCCCTTCAATGTGTCTTGCTTATCTGATGCTTCTTTCTTGTGCTCTCAGAGATTAAGTGGATCATTCTGTCTATGAAAAAAACTTTGCTATTTGGGTTTGTTCTTATCAATACGCATTTCCAAAAGGTTTCCTCATCAGTTACCATCCTATGTGACTTACAGCTTTCATCTCTCCCAATTTACCTCAAATCTGCCTGATAAGTGCCTAATAATCTTGTCTTGCTATTCCCTTCCGAATTATGTTCTATTTCTTTTGTGGCTAAATTTCTTCTAAGGCTGAGTCGACACTAAACACTGCTACTTCGTACTTCCCAGATTAACAAGAATGCATCTGTTTGAAGTTGGAGGACAAGTAGCAAAACAAGCTAGCATGTGGGAAAGACAAGCAAAGTGCTATTAAGAAAGAAAGGAGAGCTCCTTAACACCCCCCCTCCCAACGCTGGTTTCATCCCTACTTCAATCTCCAGCGAGTTGTACTAGAAATCATACCCTGTACTGTATAAACTGAGCATGCTAGTGCATCCTGCAATCCCAGACTTTGGCTTTAAGACAGTAATTTGAACTGCACCCTGAACAATTCTTCATAGATAAGCCTGGCTTTTTCTTTCCTCAACAAGTCACACTCAAATGAGGTGGTAATGATGTAGGTTCAGAAGAAGAAGGTAAAGCTTTCCCAGCAAAGCTCATACCCAGAAGGAGGGCTACACACACTTTCTCAATACTTGCCAAGATCCAGACCTACATAAATACATAAAGGAGAAAATAGGGGCTGGAGAGATGGCTCAGAGGTTAAGAGCCTGACTGCTCTTCCAGACAGAGGTCCTGAGTTCAATTCCCAGCAAACACATGGTGGCTCACAGCCATTTATAATGAGATCTGGTGTCCTCTCATTCATGAGAAGGAATGTTGTATACATAATAAATAAATAAATCTTAAAAAAAAGAAAATAGCATTAAGCCACAGAAGACTGTAGCCTTCTCTCCCTTTATAAATGAAAAGAAAATTTCCATCTGAACTTAGATGTAAATACATAGTACAAAAGAGGTAGGAGCACTCATACCCGTCAACAACTAACTTTGGAACTACCTTTTTATTTCTTAATGGACAGGAAGTAGCTAGGTGTGCAACACCTTAATTCCATCACTTGGGAGGCAAAGGCAGAAGGATCTCTGTGCATCTGCAACCAGCCTGGTCTCCAAAGAGTGCCAAAACAGCCAGAACTACACAGAGAGACCCTGTCTGAAAAAGAAAAAAAGTGGGGGGTGGGAGTAGGGGAGATCCAAATACCAAACAAGTATCACGAGTAGTTGATAGTTCTACTAATATTCAACATAACAGATACTCACAATTTTTGCATTTTTCCCACTTTTCCTTAGCTGCTGAACAGCAAAAGCATGTTCAACATTGTCCATTGAAACGCCATTAACCATCGCAACTCGGTCATTTTCCCTAAAGGGGAGTGGGGAGAACACCAGAAAAACATGTTAAAGAAAACCATGTAAGACCTTACTAAAGCCTTCTTTGAATGACAGGTTAATTAATAATGTGCTTTGTCTTTAAAGCAATGATAAAAACAGCATCAAATTTTACCGAGAGGCCTTTCACAAGAGCATTTAGCAAATAAGTAACCACAGGACATCAGTTTTTTTCTTCTGATGTAGCAGCACAGAAAGCCTGAACAGCAGGCACTACAACAAATAAAAAGCCCCAAAAGCCTGAATAGCAGGCACTACAACAAATAAAAAGATAACTGTAGCTGAGTTAGAGCATTAGATGAAACTAAGTCACCCAGCTAGCAGACACCATCTTTAAGTATTAAGTCTTTCTCCTTTTAAATGTCTTTGACTCCTGATTATAGTCTCGATTTTTCCTTCCTACCCTTGTTATTACCTGTATTGTACTTATCTCCTTAGCATACAGAAAGGGAAGACTTCATGTGAGAGGTGCCCACCTAAACTAGTTACCAGTTTGCTTTCACTCCCTTTTCCATTATGGTTACTCTCTATTTAAAGTAAGTAATACTTAGCTGTCTATTTACACCACTAATAAAGATTTCTTAAGGATAAGTGTGCATTCTCTTAAGGAAAAATATTAAGTAAGTACAGCACAAGTTGGATGTAAAAAATTCTAAATCATTAACAAAACAGATCTATGATTGGGGGAACAGGACCAATGCAGAGGGGAAGAAGAGGAGAAGGAGCGAGGGGAGTAGGGAGGTAGGGAAGGGAGATCTGAATTAATGAATCAAAGAACAAAACCCCACACACTTACTGTAGCTGTCCTTCAGCTGGCCCTCCCTTTAGCACATCTGAAATCACTATGGAGGTTTCCCCACTCTGAAAATGAGGATTATCTCTTCCACCAGATATTGCAATTCCAAATCCAAACCCAGGAGCCTAAAATAGTAATTGCAATAAAATAGTTCTATTAAGGGCAACAAAATTGCTCATTACAGCATATATAACTAAATTATAATCTTATTGCATCTATGATTTATAGTCACTTGCATGGTTATACATTACAAACATCAGTCCATTCTACGAGAATTCATGTTCCAATAAATTATATACCAGATATAACAATATTAAAAATGTCAATTGCATAAGTATTCCATAAGCACTAAAGTAATTTTAAAATTCTGAAAAGTAAGACCCTGAGCGATTTTTGATTATCAATAGGGTCCTGAAGGTACAGGAAGTGTTCAGTGTGATCATCATGAACACTGACATCTGGTTCAGAAATGACAGACTTAACCCATATATTCACCATCTGTCATTTCACACAGTTGCCTTAAAAATCAAGTATTAGGTATTTCAACGTCCTTCAATTGTTCTAAAAATTACAGAAGGAAATCTCTTCACAAATAACACACTAATGTCCCACATACACTGCATATAATAGAAAAGACACTCCAGTTCTTATCATTTTTTTCTTTATATTTTAACTAAACAAATTATAAGATACAAACTTCTGAAAGAACTAAAATTTCTATGACAGCGACTCAATGGCTCAATACAGAAAAAAAATCCAAATATTCTTAAGTGTCAGGACTGCACCTCAGCCTTGCTTCTGAACAAACAACATGTGCACTTTGAACTGTGGATGCCACTGTGCCCAGACAATGATAATACCTGTAAAGGTATTTTTACTCTACATAAAACTTTCTGCTCTTACAGATACATATTTCAATTATGGAAAACAAATACTTTACCATCATTTGTCAGCACCTAAGAATCAAACTTGTGTATCCTTGGACTGTGCTATATTAGACTATTTGATTTTAAAACTTGTTGTTTGAACCAGGTATAGCTGTACATGTATGTGAGCAGAGCAAATGGGAGGTGGAGGCAGGTGAATCAGAAGTTCAAGGTCACCTTGGTAAATTCAAAGCAGCCTGAGAAATAGAGGCCTTGTCTTTAAAGAACGAAAACAAGAAATCACTGAGTTGATTACTTGAATTTCATAAAAAACTGTCCAGTGAGTTCTGGTTAAGAATTAGGACAGAATATCCAAATGGACAGAAGTTAAAAACGACTCTTAGTATTGGCATCTGCCACATATATGCATATACACACAAATAGAAAGTTATTTAAATAATAAAAATAACTCCATAACTATTAATGAATCTACAATTGCAATAGGTTTCCCAATATATCAATTTGGCTTCCATGGCATACATGTCTTTATGGTGTTATATTTATGTGGGGACAAGGCTGTCTTTATAATAATTATAACAACTGTCCTTATCAAGTTCCATATTGGGTATTTGTGTTTTTACTTCTGGCCATTATAAATAAGGTTGCTGTGAATATTCACATGTTACTTATTGAGATCTTATTTCATTTCTTTTAGGTCTAATTCTAAAAGTGCAATAGTTGGGTCATATGTTAGCTATATGATTAACTTCTGAGGCATTCCTAAATTGTATTATATAATGGCAGCTTCATTTTACATTAATATCAACAATGTATGAAAGTGCCAATCTTTTCCATTCTTGTTGAACTTTCTACTGTCTATTCTTATAGCCACACTAACAGTTACGATGGGTCTTTGCTGACTACTGATGCTAAACATCTCTTCATGTGCTAACTTACTTTTACATATCTCTGAAAAAATGTCAGACCTTTTGCTCATTTCCCATCTGAGTTATGTCTTTGTATTATTGAGTTGTAAGAGTGCAGGGAACAGACTTCAAATAAATATATTGATAAATACAATATATCATTTGTTCTCTTGTTCTCTGTTATCGTCTCACTTTCTTGATGGTGTCCTTCAAATACCAACATTTCCAATTTTGACTAGGCCCAATTTGAATTGTTTTCTCTTTGTTTTGGGCTTCTAACAACATACACAATAAAGTATTTCCTAATCTAAGGTCAGCATTTATTCTTGTATTTTCTTCCTGAGGTTCTATGATTCTAATGACACTTGGGCCTGATTCATCTTAAGCTAATTTTGCACATGGAGGGCAAGTTCATCACTTTATACGTGACTAAATAGCTCTCCTGGAACCACCTAATAAAGACCCACAGCCCCTGCACTGTACTGGCACTCTCATCCCAAGTTTTTCTCTTATTCAATTGTTTCCTTATATAAAAGACTTAGCAGCTTGCCTAAAGATTCCCTAATTTCCTTGCTCAATTTCACCCTCTAAAATGTTACCATAATACTTGAACATGAAAATAGAAATGCCTAACTCATTTTGAGCATTCACTTTATTTCTCAAAGTATTATTAAAATACATGCAATTTCTAAGAAAGTCTGAAAATAAAGTGGGGTGTTATGATGGAAGAAGTACATCACAGAATCCAACCCCCTTAAATGTAGTTAAGGTATAGCACCTTAAACTATAGATGGCATCTAAAAGTATGATGGTCTTTCTGTGACTCCAAGTCTTTAATGTGCTTGGTCTTGCCGGAAATATGCTCAAACTGTAAAATGTGCACACATTTTCTAACAGCACAAGGACAAGGAAATGATTTTAAAATACGAATTACATGTTTAAATGGTATTGAGAATACTGAGTTAAATAGGACGTTATAAAAATTTTCGGCCATTTTTAATATAAAAATTAAATTCTTTTAACCCATATGTGGATTGTACTATAGGGTAATTGGACAGTGCTGCTGGTCTCTTAGGAGAGAAGCTTTGTGAACCATTACTGATCTCACATGCACAATAAATTTTTTGTGTGTAACTAAGGAGATACAAAACTGAGTAGAATTTCAAACCCTGAAGAGTATAATGCACCATGATGGGGCAGACTGCTGAGGAGTATATTTAGCTATCACTGAGGACCACTGAGCACAGAGACCAGTTATTTCATTCCTGGTCATATATCTAGGGAACTTTACATCATACACTACCATAGAGATATTTGTGCCCCCTTGTCTATTGCTGTTTTTCACTATAGCAAAAAACTGGACTCAACCTAGTTGTTCATCAAGAGATGAATGGATAATGAAATTTTGGTATATTTTTCTATAAAATGGAATACTCTTCAACTCTAAAGAAAAATGAAGTTAACAAAAACTGGAGGAAAATCATTAGACTTAGGATGTATAATATTAAGTGAGGTCACAATCTCAAAAAAACCAAAACCCGCATGTTTCCTCTTCCGCAGAATCTAGTCAATAAACTATGTAAACAAATGTACATGTTAGAGCAGTGTAACATGAAGGAATGGTTTTCTTAAAAGAAGCTGGTGTTTCTTTGATGAGGGTTTTTTTTAAGATCTCTTTTTTGATATGTGTATGTACATCCGTGTAAGTGTGAGTGTAGGT
>LOJH01037101.1:5209-15346 GCA_001685095.1 Ellobius talpinus | reverse complement strand
GAGAGAGAGAGAGAGCCATTCTGATACTGTGGAGACAACACAGCTCTGTGGAGAGAAAGCAAACAGGACCTGGAACCAAGGCCCTGGGTTCTGATTTTGATTGTGTCAATGGGTGTGGCCTTGAGCAAAGCTGAGGTTCAAGGCAGCTCTGGTGGTGCAGCGCTCTGGAGTGAAGGATAAGAAGGTAATGACCTTCAGTGGTTGAGCAGAATGGAAAAGAAAGTTTTGGGTATGACCGTGCAGAGTTATCTCTTCACTTGAAGGTCAGGCAGGAGGATGGAGAGGTCTAGACTAGTTTGGGACTGCATGGTGAGACCCCACCCACCTCTAGAGATTCCTCCACTTGCAGGAGTCAGTCTCCTTCCACCTTGTGGGTTCCAGGGATTGAACTCAGGTCCTCAGGCTGGTCAGCAAGCACTTTTACCTAACTCTGACCCATTTCACTGGCCCCTAGGTGGTTTTATTGGTGGTATGGTTGTTTGTTTGTTTGTTTGTTTTTCTGTTTGTTTTGAGACCTTGTCTTACCACGAAGCTGTGGCTGGCCTCAAATCCCAAATCTCAAATCTTTAAAGGCTACCTAGGAATCATGGACATTTGTGGGAATGAAACCACTCAACTTTCTGAAGTCAAATATCTTACAAAAACAGTGGAAACAGTATGCAATAGACTGGAAATTATTGGAGACTTCATTTTAAAGGAAATCTCAGTACTGGGTAGTAGGTAGGAGTGAAGAGTTGGGACAAGATTTAGGAAGTGAACATTCCAGGAAGAGGCGAATTGGGAAGCACAGGGAAAAGAGGCAGAGAGACACAGACCTTTGGAGAATTGATACATAGGACAAAGGACCCAGTTCCCCCTGCAGCCTCTCCTGAGGGTAATTGTGCATCCTCTCTTGGGGAAATCTGACCTCTCTCCCTCCAGAATCAAGGCACATGCATGCTTCTTTCTGTAAGAAATGTGACCTAGAATGTCGTTTTGGAAACCTGCCAGCTCCTGTGAGGTAACTGGGACACAGGTGACACAAAGCCTAAAAGGAGGGTCCTTGAAGAAGACATATACTTAAGTAGGTGCCTGTTCACAGTCCCCATTGATAGATCTCTCTTTATGTAAAATGAGGGCATGTATGAAATAGCCCCCAGACCCTCATCCCCAGTGCAAAAGATGAAGACCTGTCAACATTTTCAACAATTCCAGTGACAGAGAATGTTTCAATGTTCCTCCTGAAAAACCTACTGTCCTTGTTTTAAAAACTTTTATTACAAAGTCAAGGCTTTCCACTATGTTCATGTCTATGGAGCCCAGAGGTCAACGTCAGGGGTCTTTCTAAATTGCCTTACTTTTTGGGCCAGAATTATGTGTGTGTGTGTGTGTGTGTGTGTGTGTGTGTGTGTGTGTGTATTTCTTTCTGCTGGTGGTGGGATGAGATGCGATCTCGTATATCAGAGGCTGGCCTCGAACTCAGGATCCTCCTGCCACAGCCTCCCGAGTGCCGAGAAAGCAGGTCCTGCATCTGGGAACTAGAACAGACCCGGTACTTGGCATCCGGTGCTTAGTGCCCTCCCCGGGACACAAGAGGTATGGACCGAGTTGGACCTAGGTGATCAGCACAGTGTCCTGAGGCCCCCTAGGTTTGAGCCGCGAACTGCTCCACCCAGACGAACCTCTGCGGCTGTTTACATCGCAGGCCCCACCCCCGGCGCGCCTAGCGAGCGGCACCATTGGATGGACGGCCCGTCGGTCTCCGGGGACTTTCCCAGGGGCGTGGCGTGGTCCCAGCATTTCCTGGTACCGACCGGAGCCTAGGGCTGCAGAGTCTGGCTCCGTGCCCCGAAGTTCTCGTTGTAGGGTGAGCGGGGCCGCTGGGGGAGATGGGCAGGCGGGAGGAGACCGGGGCCTGTGCCGGGAGCGAGGGCTAGTGGCGGGAGTCCCGGCGATGAGAGGTGTCGGCGTCTCCGTCGTCAGGCTTCGGAGACTCCTGGTCCGCACAGCCAGCCGGGCGCGCATGCGTACCGCCTGCGGAGCGCCCCTGGGACCGGCCCGCGGACCCCACCTAGCAAAGTTTGGGTAGCGGTATGCAGACGTCGTAATGACGAAAATTAGCATCATAGCCACGCTTATTGGTCGATTTCCAGATAGTGGGTTTTTTTGTTTGTTTTGAGACAAGGTCTCACTGTGTAGTACTGTCTTTTCTGGAATTCGCTACATAGAACAGTCTGGTCTCGAACTCACAGAGACCCTCCTGCTTTTTTTTCCGGAGTGCGAGGATAAAAGGCGTGCAACCAAGTGTTGATCTAAATTTTTAGCGTGAAACTCATCCAACTGTTAAATTCATTCTAACTGTTTTGTTGTTGTTGTTGTTGTTGTTTTTTTCCGAGACAGGGTTTCTCTGTAGCTTTGGAGCCTGTCCTGGAACTCGCTTTGTAGACTAGGCTGGCCTTGAATTCACCTGCCTCTGCCTAGTGCTGGGATTAAAGGCGTGCGACTGTTACTTCTTTTAAAAATACATTTACTTATTGTTTGCATGTAAGGTTGTGGACAGACAACTTGCCTGACTCATTTCTCTCTTTCCAAACCTCGTGAGTTCCCACTCGGGATTGAACTCATGTGCTCAGGCTCCGTGGCCACCCCTTCTCCATGAATGTTACTTTATATCTTCACCTCACCAGCGAGGAACACAGGCAACTTGCAGATTGTAATCACATAACTTGTGCGTTGCAAAGTCGGGATATGAACCCAAATGTTTGGCTGCAAAGCCCTCTGTTCCATCCTTATTGAGCTCATTTTGCACAGCCCGGGAGGCATTTGTGTACACAGGTGCTGGGCAGATCCAGTGAGTTTCTGGGAATGATTTAGGAGAGATGGCTTTTACGCTTTGGCCCGTGGGAAGTTCCTGAGCCTCTGTGTGAGATCATGTGCATGGAAGTGGTTTGCTGTGCATGTATTCATCTTGTGCCCGGCAGTGGGTGGGAATTTGGTGCTGTCAGTGAGGAACTGTTTTGGTTAAAGGGAGGGAGGGACTTTCATGGATGAAGCAAAGGTCTCAGCAGTAGCGGTCCCCACCCCCTTGCTGAATGACAGTGTGGGAAACGTGTGGATTCCTGATGCATCATTTTGATTTCACAGTCAGTCAAAGTGGGATTTGATCAGCTCTTACTCATGCAACCAACAATGAGGGGTGTGGTAGAGGGGAATTCAGACTCTTGAGTGGACAGTCAGGGGACTCTCAGAATGGCTTTTTTTGGTCCTTGACGGAGAACATTGTGTTCGGAGAGTGGAATGCTCACACTAACTAAGCAGGCTCAGTGTCCCTTTGTCCCTAGCAAATGGCCTGTGAAACTAACCCATAATGATAATTCTAGTAACCTTACACTGGTGAGATGAATTTTTCAAACTTTTTAATCTTTTTTCCCCCCTTTTTGGGAGACCATCTTGTAGTCCACGCTGACCTTGAACTCTGTCGCTAAAGCTGACCTGGTCCTCCACCCGCTGGGATTACAGGGGTGTTCCACCATGCCTGGCTCTCGTTCATTCTTTCTGACCAACCTGATAGCCATCAGTTTTCAGTGAGGCCCTCTGTTGTTGGTTTTCAATTTTACATTTGTTTGTGCTTCGTTGGGGGTGAGTGCATGCCGGGGTTCCCATGCCATGTGGGGGTCTGAGAACAGCTTTGAGGAGATAGCTGTTTCCTTCTCCCATGTGGGTTTCGGGACTTTAACTCAGGATATTGGGCTTGGCGGCGCACACCTTTTCTCACTGAGCCATCTCGCCAGTTCTAAACTCCAGTTCTAAACTCCATTGTTTTATTATGTAACAGGGTCTTTCTAGCCCCAGGCTGGCCTTGAATTCACTTGTTACAGAAGATGATCTTGAGCTTCTGATCCTTCTGCATCCCTTTGAGGGCTGGGATTAGAGGCGTGCACTAATCCTGGTTTATGTGGTACTGGAGATTGAACCCAGGGTTTCATCCATGCTAAACAAGCACTCTATCAGCTGAACTACACCCCTATCTCCAGGTGCCCTGTTCTTTTTCCACTGGCTTAGACTGTTGCCATTGCTGTGTCCTTGGAAAATATTTAGGGGCCAGCTCTTTGTGGACACATTTAATCTTGTCCCTCTAAGAGCGACACGTGGGAGTGTTCTGCATGCTTATATATGATCATGTTGTCCCCTCCACGTGCGTATCCTGTGAGTGTGGGTACAGTATAGCTAGGGGTGGGTGCCTGTCCCTGGATGCCCATAGCAGCTCCCTTGGGGCCCCAGGAAGCCATGGGTCTGACTCATTCCTTCATCCCCCATGCTGCTGTGTCTCTGGCCCGGATGTCCTGTCTGGGTCAGACCAACCTGGTTTGAGTATGATGGTGCTCTGAGAGATTTGTCTGCCTCCCTCCACCGGTTACAGGCTTACTTCTGTGCCCACTGCAATTTCGTAGGCCAGGCTACCTGCTTTTCCCAAGCTGTGTGTGCGCTCAGCTTGTTCTTATGTTGAGTCCTCAACTCCTGCCATCTCAATGCCCAGAACACAGTTCCCAGCCCTTCCCATGGCTGGTTTTTCCTTATCTGTTGAGTCTCAGCTCAAATGTCACTTTCTCAGAGGGGCCTTCCCTGTTCTTCCTATGCAAAATAGCCCCCCTTTCACTTTCTGTCATATTACTGCTTTTTTTCATTCATTTATCATGATCTAAAATAAGAGTATTTATGAGCGGTGTGTGGTGTGGTGGTGCAGGCTTTTGCTCCTGTGCTCAGGAGGCCGTGGAAGGCAGATCTCTGAGTTCAAGGCCAGCCTGGTCTGCAGGGTGAGTTCTGGGATGGATTATGGAGGGAATGTTTTCTGATGTTCCTCTGAGCTTTCAGCTGGGGGCTGTTCAGGCTGCACCTGTGTGTGAGGGCCTGGCTTCGCCTTTCTGTGCTCCTGGTTCAGAGCCTTTCCTGACAGCATCATGGACCATTGGACAGTGAATAAGCCTAGCCATCATGGATATACCTAGGATCTGAAGTCATTCAGGGGCACCTGATTGGTTAAGCAAGACTCTCAGAGGGAGGTGACTTTAAGGATAGGTTATTGAAAGATGGTGACATACAGAGTAGGGCCTGGACCTTTTAGCGTTTGAATGGATGTAACAGAGATGGAGTGAGGTTGTGCTTAGTGCAGAGTTGTCTGCTAGGCTGGGCAAGATCCCCAACGATCCCAGGCATGGGATTGTCCGTTTGTTACCCCACTGTGATGGCTCCTGGTGTAGTCAAGGATGCTGCACCCCCTTGCTTCCTCACCAGCTCCAAGGGATGGCAGTATCACCCTGCAGCATGGTGGGAGATCTCTCTGCATACTGGCTGAGGTTATTGTTGAGGCTGTTGGAATCTCAGCCACAGGTGGCAAGTGACCTCACTTCCCAAGCTTCTGAATATCCCACCTCCAGCTGTCTACTGGCCTGTGTTCTGTGCTATCTGAATGACTTGTCCTTTGCTCTGTCCCAAATGTTGGGCCTAGGATGTGGCTCAGTTGGTGGGTGCTTACCTACCATGAGTGAATTCTTTGGTTCCGTTCTCTGTACTGCATAAACCAGGTGTGTTAGTGAACACCTGTAATTCCACCATTCAGAAGTAGTGGTAAGAGAGCCAGAAGTTCAAGGTCATTCTTTGCTAATGTTTCAAGTTCAAGGCCAGACCCTGTCTCAAAAATCCAAATGAAATGAATGGTCCAAATGGTGACAACCTAGCCATCAGACCCTCATTGTCCATTTGCTGGACGGTCCTTGTTGGCTTCAGCTGGGCCGGCTCTTTTTGTGCCTCCTGCTGATGTCCACTGCGTGCCCCTCTGCTTTACCCTGTCCACCTTGACCCTCAGGAGAGGCGTCATGTTTCCAGCCACAGCAGAACTTTGCTGCCACCAGGCTGCTGCAGGAAATTAGTTCTCTGTGTTCTTCCTGTGACCTGCACTGGACGGTCACCCCAGTGATTGGAAAGAGCAACTGCTGAGGCCTCGCTGGCTCCTTCTGATTGTTGTCCCTGCAGGCTGCCTTTCCTCACTGGCTTTGTCCCCAGACTGTTCTCTGAGCCTGGAGTCATGAATGGACATTTTCCCTGCAGAGCACAAGGGCGGACAGACCAAGGCCTCAGCCTTGGCAGGTGAGTGGGGGGTGGAGATGAGGAGTCACTGAAGCCAGAGTTGGCCTCTGTAATGTGGAGGAGCCCCTAAGTCGGGGCCCTCAGTTTGGTCTCCACCCCATCCGTAACTAACTGCTCTGTTCTAGGTTCCTCAGCCCTGATCTTCACTTGGCTAACCTTGGCTCACCATTGGTCACTGTGTTTTTCTGAGACAGGCTCTCTCCCCCTGGCCTAGGACTTACCCATTAGGCTAGACTGTTCTGGGGATTTATCTGTGTCCAGCCCCTCAGCTCTGAGATTACAGGCAATGCCCCCAGGCTGGCCTTGCACTCATGCTGAGATTGCTAGTGTGAGCCATCATGCCCATTATGTTTGCCTTCTGACTTTGTAAATGTATGATAACATTTATTTATTATGTCTGTGTGAAGGCCAGAGGACAACTTATAAAGAGCTTGGTTCTCTCCTCTGTCATGTGGTGAGATCAAAGTCAGGTTTCCGGTTTAAGGAGTAAGCACCTTTAACCTCTTGGCCATGTCACTGGCACCCCCCCCTTAAATGTGTGTTCTGGGATCAACCAGAGGTTCTCATGCTTGTGTGGTAAGCACTTGAATGTCTGAGCCCTCTCCCCAGTTCTCTTTCGTGTTTCTTTCAACTTATATATGAATGTATGCATGCATCCCTGACCAGTGTGTAACCTTGCTTTGTATGTTGTCAGATGTGTTCTGAGCCTTCTCATGGTCCCATTCCAACACAGTCTGCATATGAAAGAGTCATCCAAGTTTGTACCCTAACTTATATATGAATGTGTGCATGCATCCCTGACCAGTGTGTAACCTTGCTTTGTATATTGTCAGATGTGTTCTGAGCCTTCTCATGGTCCCATTCTAACACAATTTGCATATGAAAGAGTCGTCCAAGTTTGTACCCTACCAGCCGCACCATTCATTTTCACTGCTGTGCTATATTCCTCGAGGCTTAGCCACAGCCACGGTGTATTGATTCATTTTCCTCCTTTCATGGGCCCTTTGCTGCCCTTTGAGGTGAGCATCTGATTTAGCTTTCCTTTCTCTGGCCCTTTCATAGCCACAGTGACTCCTGTTTGGGTTTCACATTAAGGTTTGCAGACAGCTCTGTGCTTCCCACTTGGTTCACACAGCATTTCCCATAGGGAAAACAGAACAACAGGCCCTGGGGAGGCAGCAGAGAGAGGCCGGAGTCTAAATTCTCTTCCCACCATATTTGGTATAAGGAGAGTTCACAAAAATTGGCATCTTCCTCTGAGAGGGGAGTTACAGGGTTGCATAAGTCAGCTGTGGTATTTGGGCGCCGAGAGACAGGCTACTCCAGATGCCATCCCTCTTGTCCTAAGGTTGGCCTATCAACTGATGGTTGAGGCCACCTGGCTCAGTGACACCCCTTGTCAATTCTAGGCCCTAGCTGAGGGGAGGGTATGAAGGGCAGTGGGCCTGGTAGTGGGACTGCTGACTCAGCCCTTTGGGGCTTCCTGGTAACAGAAGCGCAGACCAGGGCTGTAATGCGATGGTGTGATTTAGGCTCCACGTTCATCCTTGAGAGCTGGACTTGGCTCTCTGAGAGCAGAGTAGGGATTATGCTGCCCTTTCTTGTGCTTGTTCCTGGCCTTGGGTACATACCTGCAGTCAGGATTTTCTCTTCCCCCTTTTGACCTCTGTGGGTACCTGCAGTTCAGAGGTGGAGGCTGAAGGATCGGGGCTCAAGGTCATCGTTGGCTACATAACAAATATAGAGGCTAGGCTGGGCTATATAGACCCTGTCTCAAAGAGCTAAGAAAGGAAAGATGGACAACCCCTGCCTATGGTAAAAGTTGTCTCCTCCCCTCCCCACCAGTTGCATAAGAGTCTAGATTTCCCCTACAAGGAATTAAGGAAAGACTTCAGAAGACAACAGCCCTCCGCTGGGGCCTTTTCTAGGGTTGTCAGTCAGTCAGCAGTGCTTGGCATGTATCCTTCCAACCTTTCTTTTTTTTTTCTTTTCTTTTTTTTGGGAGGGTGCACATTTAGGGTATGTGCCCTGGAAATCTTGTTCACACATAATCTGCACTTGACTTGCTATTTTATGGGCATTTTTCTGTATCTTCACAAAGCAGTGAACTCCATGGATTTGATTCCTATATAGTACTCCACATATCAGCTACACCTTAGTTTATTAAGCCAATGCCCTTTTGATGGCCATTCAGGATATTTTTGCTATTGGGAAGCACACAACAGTCCACTTTCCATCCAGTCCCTGTGTGGTCCAATGCAGAAATCTCTAGAAGCTGTGATAGAGGTTCACTGGGTGGGTTAGCTCTGGCACACTGGACAAGGGAAGTGGCCCCCAGCTTGCTTCTCTACAGCAGGGCTTGATTCTCAGCTCAGCCTGTGACACACAGGCTGGTGACAGCATTGGTAAAGGACACAGCTGTCCTTTAAGGACAGGCCTGTTTTGCCACACAGTTTGGGTGGTTTGGGCACTGCTTCTGGACAGTTGTGATTGCCTTGGGCCTGCGATAAGACAGCATAGCACAGTGAGAGTACATGAGGAGGGGTGGACAGCAAGGTCACTCACCTCCTCAGTCATGAAACAGAAAGAAAAGGGAGTGAGGCACCCTAGGATCAGACTTAATAACATGTGGGGCTTTGGGGGATGTTCACTGTCCGACTATAGCAGATACTTTTTTAAATGTATATATCTCAACTGTAAGAAATGTGACTGCCAGGGCTCTGTACTTTTGTGGAAGCAAAAGTCCCTGTGTGTCTGGTTGTGAGGCAATGCCTGAGTGTTGTGTCCAGTTCCAGGGCCTGCTGCTGCTAGTATACTGGATTGGCAAGTAGTATAGGACAATGCCAGGAGCAGGACCTGATCAGCTCTAAAGGTTCCAGATCTTTTAGACTGACTTGAGAGGAGTGGCATCTTCTTCTTCCATTGGCACCCAGGATGTAAAAGCCATCAGAAGTAGAATTGGGAGTGGTTGTACAGGCACCATTGTGCCAAGTGCCGAATTCAATCTTGCAGAACCCCATCTCCTCTGCTGCCTTCCAGCCTGAGATGCTGAGCCCAGGTGACTCCAGGTCAGGGTAGACAGAGATGGAAGCCAGAGCCTGGGTTCTTCCTTGTGGGTTTCTGCCTCTTCCTCCCTGGGCACTGGAAGCTGGATTGTTTGTTGACACACAAAAAGCTGTGTATCCTCAGGCAGATAGCTTAACCCCTCTGAGTCTGCTCCTGCTTGCTGTCTAGGCAGGTGGCGTGATCTCCTTGCTGGAAAGCAGGGGTAAGCGTGTTTACTCTGGATGAGGTGGTGTGTGTAATGGTTCAGCCAGCACCTGGCGCATGGCGGTGCTGAACCAGCCGCTTCATCCTTACCTCACCCTTCTGAGCACTCCTTGTGTGTGTCATTTTAAACCCAGCTGACATTCCAGGCAAGTGCTGTGAACCAAGTATCAAGGGAACAGTAGGGACTCCTTCTGTAGTGATTCAGCACAGGAGAGGGAAGAGAGCCCAGGGAGGGATGTGTGCTGTGCTAGAAGGGCACAGTCCCCAGGTTTGGCTGGAGCCCTGCATGTCTTGTAGTAGCTGGACCTGCAAACAGCCATCAGCCCAAGGCCTTTGCTCCCCCTCCATGTGCATGTGTGTGTGCGTGTGTGTGTGCGTGTGTGTGTGTGTGTCCCTGAATGAGCTCATGGGCAGACTGGTGAGTCTAGAATCCCTCAGGCTGTAGAGGCTAGAGCTGGGGACAGATGATAGTCCTGTTAAGGTCAGAAAGGTGGGCTGTGGAAGTAGTAAATCCTGAACCGTTAGAACTAGGATGGGCCTTAGAGAATATCCAGTTCAGCCAAGCATTTTGGCACATGCCTGTGATCCAGTACTAGAGAAGTGGAGGCAGGAGAATCAGGAATCCAATGTTGTCCTTGGCTACATGGGGAGTTTAAGGCTGGCCTGAATTACATGAGACTCTATGTCAAAAGAGAGAGAGAGAGAGAGAGAGAGAGAGAGAGAGAGAGAGGAGAGAGGAGAGAG
>LOJH01037098.1:0-15347 GCA_001685095.1 Ellobius talpinus | reverse complement strand
TCTGTCCATCTGTCCATCTGTCCATCTGTCCATCTATCCATCTATCCATCTATCTATCTGTCTATCTTTCTATCTATTATGTGTCTTGTATCCTAACTGCAGTTTCCCCTTCCTCTCTCTTCTCTCTGTGCTGTAATTTCATGTATGGATGTGATGTGTATATATGTGTATATATGTATATATGTGTATATGTGTATATATGTATATATGTGTTTATATACCTTTTGTCATACTGAACATGGGAATACGAGTAAGAAAATAAGGATTATATTGTACAAAGGTGTATTCTGAGAACAGTTGAACTGCTTTGCTGCTAAGGCGCTGGGATGGAGTAATGGAGTCATAATGACATGATTGTTGTACCTTTCAGCTTGCTACTCTTGTGCATTAGAATCTGCACCACTATTTGCCCTTTCATGATATTTGTAGTATGTGTTAGAGATCAACTCATTTCAACTCATTGTGTTTTTATAACAGATTAGCAGAACAGGATGGAACAATTTGTCAGCTTGCTTATTAAAATATTATCTAGTGTCTTTGACAGCAGCAAGTCAGCTGCTGATCTGCCTTCTGATGTTATTGTCAGTCTGATGTGTTTGGTTATGATTGAAATCCCTAGATCTGCAACATTAGAAGAAACCTCACCATTACTGAGCCTATGTGGCCTTGAATATCAGTGATTTTCAGAATGTTTTAAGTTGTTGTGTCATCTGAATTGTTAAAATTAATTATTGAGGCAAAAATGGAATACCATCATTTCCTTACACCAAAAGGAAATAAGATATTTGTGGTTTTCATGTTTGAAAGAAAAATTACATATTTAATTACTATTTTATAAAAAAATTCCCACCCCACCTCACACACACATGCAAATATATGCACATATCAATTTAACTGTCACATACTATATGTTGCAATATATTACTTATAAGAATCACATTTGTGTTTTTAGTTCACAAAGATTGTAGACATATGGTCTTTGCATATATCTTGAATAATGTTTTTGTCAAAAGGCATTTTTTAATTAAAATGTGGTTTATTGTCTACTTTCTTCCATCAGATGTGGGATCTGTTGAGGGTCTTGCCTATCACAGAGCCTGGGACACTCTGTACTGGACCAGCTCCAGCACGTCATCCATCACCAGGCACACAGTAGACCAAACTCAGCCCGGAGCGATTGACAGGGAAGCAGTCATCACCATGTCAGAGGACGACCACCCTCATGTGCTAGCTTTAGATGAATGCCAAAAGTAAGAGGCTACATTATTATATCTGCATTATAGCAGGAGAATAGATTACTATACGCACTTTAAAGAGAATTAACTTTAAACATAAAGATTTCCTTCAAAGTTCCTTCTATAAGTGTTTCTTCTTTTTATGAGAACACGGTGTGCATAATTAAAATGTGTATTACTTGAATGTTGTATGTTATCTCTGGAAAAGGTTTGATAAAAATTAGTGTAATTAATGAAAAGTGAAAATTCAGAAAATTCCATGGTGCATAGAGTGCAATGATTTATAAACTTATAAAGAATTTATCAATATCTATTAATTCCTAGAATAGAATTTTTATTACTTGAACCAATGATTTTTATAACTGAGGATCTGCCTAAAAGTAATCCAAAGAAAACAATTAACAATGAAATAATTGCTGTATATGCTTATCTTTTCAACTTCACCCTTTTGTTGATACACTGTCCAGACATTTGGTTGGTGATTTCAAGGTACTTCTAAGAGAAGAATATGTTAGACATAATTCGAGGAAATAAAAATAAAACAATGCAGAAAACACTACAGTGTTGAGTAGTGTCATAAAGGACATCATTACACAGAAAAGTGAAGGACAAAGCAGTTAGGCATAAATACACCTGTTGAATTTCACTTCATTATGGTATGGTAAGGCATATGAAGGAAAAAGTCACATTTTGCCCCCAAATGAGCAATAAAAATGAAACTAATGTATATTCATTCAATCTTTATATTTACCATTTTTATTTAGAGTCCAATCATGCCACTTGTTTTTCTTTTCTTTTCCTCACTCTATCTCTTCTGGTATCCGCTTCTTCCAACCCCCTCCTTGACCCTGGCATCATGCATCAAATTGAAAGTTTCTTACTTTATCATGTTTACCTCTCTCTATATATATATATGTGTGTGTGTATGATATATACAGTATAACATTATCATATATATATACATATATATTATGATGTAGACAGTATAAATCCAACTTGCTGCATCTGTTTTTTTTATTTGTGGATGAGTAAGAGCATGTGTGTATGATTTTCAGAGCTGACCTCTTAATTGCAGAGAGCTCATCCTTGGGAGAGCCTAATTCTCCCTCTCAATCCAAACATTAGTTGCTGGTATTTATTTCCCCCAGGGGTAGGAACCAGTGAGATTTTTTCCTATTCCATGATAGCATGCCTATTGACATTTTGTTCAGGTTTTGTTTACTCAGTCCTTTCTAGAGAGGCAGTCTTACAGAGACAGAATTCCTGGTATACTGACTCTTGTAATCTATCTGTCCCCTCCTATGTGATGCTCCCTGAGCCACAGATGCTGTAGCTGTACTGCAGATGTATTCACTGAAGCTGAGTTCACCGCAATTCATTCATTTCTCATTGTGTCTAGTTGAAGTTGTCTGTGATGGCCTCTATTTGCTATAGAAAGAATCTTCAGTTATACACACACAAACACACTAACACACACACACACTTATACGGTTATAAGATTTAAAAAATTGTTAAAGAATTATGCCAATCTACAAAAGTGGTTATAATACCTTTTGTTTTAAGGCTCTCTCCTCAGTAGTCTCATGAAATTAGCTAGGTTTCTACAACCAGGCATACCTTCCATCCTATTGAGTGGGTCTTCAGTCTCATTACATAGTTGTTGGATGACAATGACATGTGAAAACCAGTATTGCACCTTTATGGATATCTTGTTATGCTGGTCATTGTTGTGGCTTATAGTTTCCCAGATAGGCAGGACTGCTGATTGCTAAATGTCCTTGGCAACTTGCACAGTTATTTCTGACGTTATGGACACCAGAAGAAGAGGAAGAATTTCGATTAGATACAGTTTGAGAACTCTGAATCCTATGTCCTAAGTGTGCAGGGGCTTCCCTAATAGGGACTTTCCTTCAAATTCTGAGGGCGCACAAGAGTGATAGCAAGAGCTTATATTGCTTTGGGAGTTATTTGGACTATCTTGACAAACTGACCAACCATCGGACAGGAGATTTCTCATGATGGGTATTGGAGGTTTTGTTAGTACACAGTTTTATCATTCCAAATGGCAATATTCTGTATTTTTATTGGTAAATATAAATTAATATGATTTATCAAACAATTTTCGTGTTGTTATTCCTTCCTCCTTTTTCTGTACTGACTTCGCTCCTGCCTCCACACCTATGGCCTACTTCCTTGTTCTTCATTTACCACCACTCCCAGTCACTTGTATCCTCCTATTCTCTCACAGAATCCCCCTTTGCCCATTGTTCCTTTACACCTTCCTGATTTCTGCTAATTACTTGGTGCTGCATACTCACTTGTGAGGAGCTAGGATCCACAGATGAGAGAGAAGCTGTGAGGTTTGTCTCTCAATCTAATATTGTCTGGGTTGCCTTCAATTTAATATTTCTAGGACCATCTATTTGCATTCAAATATCATTTCATTTTTAGAGTTGAATAATATTCCATAGTGTATATGCAACACATTTTAATTATCCATCCATCTGTTGAATGATGTTAAGGTTGTTTCTATTCCTTAGCTACTGAGAATAGGACACCAATGAGCAAGGGTGAGCAAGTATCTGAGGGGTAGGAATTTGAGTACTTTGGGGACATGCCAAGGAGTGATACCACTGGGTTGTGATATGTTTACTTTTAGTGTTTTGAGGATTCCCCACAATGAATTCCAGAAGGATTGTACCTTAACACCAACAATAAATGAGAGGTCCCCTTCTCAGCCACCTCATCGCAATTGGTGTCAGTTATTTTATGAGGCAACATGACTTGGGTGAGATGAAATCTCTGAGTGGCTTGAATTTGCATTTTCATAATTGATGAGTATGAAGAACCGTTTTTAATTATCAGCTCATTTTTCATCTGGGTCATTTACTTCCTTGATGTTTCATTTTTTGAGTTCAGAATCTATTCTGGGTATTAGTCCTCTGTCAAGGGTTTAGCTGTCAAAGATTCTCCCCCATTCTGAGGATTTCCTCTTCTATAAATTCATTGTTTCCTTAGCCATAGGAATCTTTTTAGTTTTATGAGGTTCCACTTGTCAGTTATTGCCTTTTGTTCCTAGGCAAAGGGAAAACTTTTCAGAAGTCTTTCCTGCACTTACATCTTAAACAGATCTGCCTGTGCTTTCTTATAGCATTTTCAGGTTTCAAATTGAAGTCTCTGATACACTTGAAGATAATTTTTGTGCAGTGTGATAAATATGTCTATAGTTTCATGCTTCTGCATGTGGACATCCGATTTTCCCAGTCAGAACCTTGTTGATGTTGACTTTTCTAATAAATGCTATTGTCCTCTTTGTCAAGTATCTGATGACTATAATTTTGAGTATTCATGTCTGGTCTCCTGTTTATTAGATTGATATATATGACTATTTTTTCCAGTGCTGTATTGTTTTTATTACTGTGCCTCTGTAATACTGCATGAAATCTGGAGTGCAATCCTTTGAGAATTATTTTTTGTTGTACAGGATTTCTCTGTCTATCTGTGGTCTTTTTCGGTACCATATGAATTTTAGAACTTTTTTTCTACAGCTGTAAGAAATATTTTGGGGATTTTGGGTAGGACGGCATTAGATATGCAAACTGATTATATAGAAAGGCCATATTAATTCTCCCAATTCTTGAGCATTTGATGCCTTTATATTTTTTAGTGTCTTTCTCAACCTCTTTTTTTTTAAGATGTTTGATGTTTTACTTGATGAGGTATTTTACTTCATTGGCTAGGTTTATTCCAAGGTAACATGTCTTTGATGTTATTTTTAATGACAACGTGTCCATGATCTCTTTCTCAGTGTGTTTGTTGGTGGTATGTAGAAAGGCTAATGATGTTTGCAAACTGATTCTGTACTCTGCCTCTTTGCTGAAATGTTTGAATGATCCTAGAAGGTTTCTGGTGGGTTTTTCAAATTTCTTGTGTATAATAGTATAACACTTGCAAATAAGGATAGCTCCCCCCCATTTATAGCCTTTTAATTTCTGCTCCGTCTTTGTTGAACAACCTTTAAAGCTTTTTTCTCAAGAATCTACAAAAAATGAGCACTGTGGCAGATAAGCAGGGACCTAAGACTCTGAGTGGAAAAGGGTTACCAGCCTGGGCTCACATTGAACTTTCTGTGAAAGTTCTTGGAATCTCGTAAAGTTAGACTTTATTCCCTAATTGAGCCTCAAATCATCATGAGCACAGTAATATTTGTTCTACAGTAAGAGGGAAAATGGTCATTTTTCACTTCATGTTTTCAGTTCATGAGCACAGTAACATTTGCTCTACAGTAAGAGTGAAAAATGGATCAAAGGAATAAATGTGTTAATTAAAATAATCACAGGTTGATGACTCCTGCTATTACTTATAATAATTACCAATTGATGACTTTTCATCTTCGTACAATTAGTTATAAAATAGGTCAAATTCACTTTCAATTGGTATCTAGCAAACTAAATATTTGAATTATACACATTGAAGAGTTTGAGCGGGAAGGTGATTTGTAATTAAAATTTAAAACATAATAAGTAAATTTAATCTTCATCTACATATCTATGCTAATGGTAGTTTCAAATCACTTTTGTTAATTGTTGACCAACACATATTTTAAAAGAAAATCATAAGTTATAATTACTAGATAGAATATTCCTGTCCAGATTTGACTCAGAAACTAGTAACTTGTATAATTTGGGATTGCTCTAGACTGAATTGCTCACCCTCTGTTTGCTTAACTGTGAAATGAGAGAAGAAATGGAAGGAAAACAGCTTCAAACTTTGAATATTAACAATCTAGAAAGTATTGTAGATGACTTGTGAATTTAATATCATACATTAAGTGTTTAAATATTAAATGATTAAATAAACCAAATTTTCACTTAAAAATATTTCTAGGGCTGTCAGTAATTTTTGCTGCATTTGCCCTTTCACAGACCACAAGCCTCCATTTCTTAGGATTGCAGGGAAAGAAATGTTATGTTTTACAAAGACTAGAGATATGTGTGAATTTTTTTTTAAATCAGCAACTAGAAATGTTTATTTTTTCTAATTTGGATATAGTACAGAAATTAATTTCACAAAATTCTCAACAACTTACTTAGCAATGTTGATGGTCATATCCTAAATTCGCTTTAGGTGTTTGTGTATTGAAGTGTATGGGCAGTCTGTTTGTAAATACAAAATATTATTTTGACAGTTTTTCTTGATTCCATTTAGCTAAGCAGATTCTCAGAGTGTCCATACTTCTAGACACTCCTCCTTTCTTTGACTTTGTGTTCTCTACATCCAACCTAAGCAGGTAGTTCAGGGGAAGATGTGTGAAGAGCTGTTCCATGAAAATAGGACTTGTAGGCTTTGTCCCCTCCTGCTGAGCTCAAAGGACTTCCATGTAATCCCACGACTACCTCAGAGCACAAGAATACAGACATTAATCTAACCTTTGTATGTAGCAGATATTGTGGTTATGGATTTGAAACACCCCAGAATGCCCCACCAATTGTAGATATAATTGTATATAATTTATTATATATATAATTGAATAAACAGATTAAAATCTATAGAAATAAAGAAGTTTGATCATTTTATATCTAAAAAATAAACAACAAGAAATGCAGAATTTCCAAAGTAAATTTTCAAAGGGCAAAAGATGTCTGATTTTTATCAATTCTAGGAAAATATATAGCTATTATATATGTTATATATATCATAACCAAAGAATAATTGCCTACAGTGATCACTGAGGATTTACTGAAATGTGACATTATTGTTAAAATTCAGCTGAATAAAATAGAGTTCATACACATTTTAAGATTATTGTTTTGTCCTTGATTAGTTGCACAATTAAATAATTTCTCCTCATTATGCATTAAACCTACTCCACACATCTGAAGATGCTCACAGGGCAGTTGTATTTTCCTGAGTCTTTCGGGTATCCTTAAAAGAATCCTAGAAGCTGTTTATGAAAACAAGATCCACTTCTTACCATTTAGCCTTCCATGGGGTCATAGACTTAGAGGAAAATATTAAGTAACTGCACGTTCTTATATCTCTACAAATGTTTTTATTTTTAATAACAATATTTTCATTTTTTTACAATTTTTATGTTAATCAGTTTAATGTTTTGGACCAATTGGAATGAACAGCATCCCAGCATTATGAGAGCCACATTGACTGGGAAGAATCCGCATGTGATAGTCAGCACAGACATCCTTACTCCAAATGGACTCACCATTGATTACCATGCAGAAAAGCTGTATTTCTCAGATGGCAGCTTAGGAAAAATTGAGCGATGTGAATACGATGGATCCCGAAGACATGTAAGTTAATTCAGTGCTTCTGGATTACTGTTTTATATAGTAACTTAAATACGTCATGCTTTCATAACATATACCTATCAAGGAATTTCAAAAGAACTAATTGTATAAACCTATTTGATTAAATAATCTATTCAGCACACAGACAGTCTATGGGTAGTTTGCAAACCTTCTTGAAGTGCATTTGCTGCCCTAAAGAAAATTTTCATAACTTTTATTCTGAGGAGACAAATATTAGGTTTGTTCCCAGTTTTAATTTGAACTGAACTTGAATGATTTACATGTTCTTCTTTGTTATTCATAATGTTTTAATATGTGAAACTATATTAATTTCCCTGAACAGAGGAAAGTTGTACAAAAGCCATTGGGTGGAACACAGGTACTTTGGAAACTCTGAAAACAGGCACACAGGATTACATTCATAGACAAGTTATCACCCTCAATGAGGTCTTGGTGTCCTTTACTGACACAAGAAGTCTTAGTGGAGGACTCATTATGCTTTTGTTGACTAACCCTCCAAACAGGTACATAATCATATGCCAATGTATTTCTCATCTCCTCAAGGAGAAGTGTCAGCACTGGAGATGGTGAAAATTCAATGACTGGCCAGACACCTGGGAGAGTCTTGTTCCACACACCATCCCAGTGTTTGTCAGAAGTGCAAAATCCCCAGTTCTCAGTCCTCTTATCTCTTGAGGAAGGTCTGAGATGGGTGGAAAATACCTTGTTGAAGGTCAGATCATAATGTTGGAAACTTCACAGACTAAATAACCTGTGTGCTGACTATAGACCCTTATAATGCCAAAGCAGGCAGAAAATAAACCAACAAAAAGGTAGATGGTCCCAGTTTACATAAAGCTTTATTAATGGAAAAAGGTGAACCAACTGACCAAAATTTAATTCTGAATTCATAGGAGTAAGGATGATAATGTGATGCTTTTGCTTGTTTGTTTGTCTTTGGTTTTGTTTTTTGAAACAGAGCCTAGCTATGGGACTCGGGTTAGCATACAACGCTTAGGTTCAAACAAGCCTTCATGTTTGTCTTCCAGTAAGTAAGGACAACACCCATGCACCAATGTGTACAATGAAGCAAACATGGGGTTCATGTGAAGATACATACAGTACACTGTGTGATTTTCTTCAAAAACAAGGAAATGCCATGACTCACCTTTTGGTACCTCATTTTTTCCAGTGGTGTCTTAAATGGCAGGGAGAGTTGAGAGCTGATTGCCTAAATGCCATTGAAATGATGGGCTCAGTCTTGATTAGATTTAGTTTGTGTTAAAGTCAGTAACCTTGATCAAAGAATCATATACCTAAATTATTCATCTACTTTTTAAACTTAATGGTCATGTGACTTAGGCAAATTGTTTAGCTTTTATAGACTAAAGTTTTCATGTGCAAATTTTCAACTTACCATATTGTGAAGATAAAGTAGAATACAGTATAGAAGTTCTGAATGGAGACATTAGTTAATATTTTGGATAACACAAGATAAGTTCATGTACTCAGTATGGTTCTATTTTCTTTTTACGTCCTAATACAGAAAATGCTTTTGTAGCTCCTCATAAACCCTTAACTTATCCCAGTTCATATTTCTATCTATTGATTTTGTTTTCCCATTCTTACTTATGATAAAGATAACTAACATGGTGACATAGGAAGGGGATGTTGTTAGTAAAATATAAAGTGTATGTTTTGTTATATTAAAAACATACCCAGCTGTGACTGTAACTTTGAACTCCTTGTTGATGTCCAAAACAAGATTATTTATGGCTAGGTCAAAATATTGGAAAAAAAGTTTCTAAGTCTATTTTATTCTTTTGCCTTAGGGTTTGCATATTTTAAAATATTCAAATTAGCTATTCATTAATAAAAACCACACAAATTATGGGCACAGTGTGTACCTGTGTTCACATAAAATGATCAGTGTAAAGAGTACCAAACATAGACTTTTTCTTTATTGGAAAGAAATTAAAAAACGTTCTACTCCAATTACTTTAAATATAAATATGATATTGTTAATGATAGTCATCTCTTTAGAATGGAAGGATGCTTACCTCTTACTACCTAATTTAGTGTCCTTGACCAACTTTTCCCCAAGCACCTAACATCCTCTGTCTCTGTACTCTGTTTTTCTGTAAGATCAGCTTTCTTAGATTCCTCAAAGGATTATGATAGTATGACAGTTTTCTTCTGTTTCTGGTTTATTTCACTTAACATAATGTTTTCCCAATATATTTTTGTTGCTCCATAATGTGATAGGATTTTATCACTTTTATGGGCAAATAACATTTTAGAGAGATATAATTCCTAGATTTTCTTTGACCATTCATAAGTTGAGACCCTTAGGTACATAAGTTGATTCCCTCTCTTAACTAGAGGATCACACTAGTCATGGAGGGCACATACCACTTAGACATAAGAATTTCATTCCCATTGAGTATATGATTAGTACTGAAATTTCTAGGTCATTCGTTGCTTTATTTTGGACTAATTTTGGAACTTCTATATGCACAAGCAAACACACACATGCAAAAATACACTCTTTGAAACTAGACTGTTGAATTAGAGTGATATGGCAACTCATTGTCATTTTGATTTATATTTTCTAGATGATTAGCAATGTGGCAAATTTCTTTGTATACCTTTTGGGAAGTATGCTAAGAAACATCTGTTTAGCTCTTTTGCTCATTTTTTGAATTAGAATAGATATTAACTATGAAGTTGGGGTCCTTATAAATTTTGAATAAGAACACTGACCAAACTATAGGATACATATGCCCCCTACCATTTTCTAGGTCAAACCTTTATTCTGTTAGCTGATTCCTTATCATGTTAAAGGTTTTAATTTACAGTAATATCATTTGTCTCCTTTTGTTGGAGTTATTTTAAAAATACATGTCTTTAAAAATGTAAGAAAATATTCTTTATGTGTTTTAAATTAGTAGTTTTATTTCATTTTGAGTTAATTTTGAAAAAGTGAGAGATAAGGGTCTCATTTCATTTTTTGTCCCAGGGATGTCCAGTTTTTCCAGTATTATTTTTTGAAGAGGCCATTCTCTCCCCAGTATGTGTTCTTGACACTTTTATTGAAGTTCAGCTGCCTATGTTGTTTGCTAGAATTTCTTTGCTGTATCTGGCCTGGTTTATATAGAAATAACATCATTCTCGGAGGAAGAGACAAGTGATCCCTGTCTAGCTAGTGATGAGACCCAGAGATCTGCAGCTTTTGGAAAATGCTGACTGCATGCAGGTATATTTGGATCTGGAGAGTTGTAATGGGGGTAGCCTTTTTACCTAGGGTATATCTGAAAGAGCCTCAGTAGGCTGATTGCTATGGACTGCAAGCAAGCAGATAGGCAGAGAATTTGATACAGGAGGGAAGGGAAAAGAAACAATAAACTAAGCAGTAATTGGTTATGGTAAAGAAATTCAATGTCTGTACAGCAAACCAATTGAGTGGTAAACACACATAAATTAATGTTCCAGAGGAAAATATCTCCTGAGCTGGTGATACAATAGAACAAATTGCAGGTTAGAAGATGTGAGAAGGTGCTGGAGAGATGGTTCAGCAGTTAAGAGCACTGGCTACTCTTGCAGAGGTCCTGAGTTCAATCCCCACATGGTGGCTCACAACCATTCATAATGAGATCTGATGCCCTCTTCTGGTATGAAGACGTACATGCAGACAGAACACTGTATACATAATAAATAAAACTGAAAAAAACATAAAAATAGTAAATTAAAATTATAAAAAAGAAGATGTGAGAGAATATGTGTGGTAATTTCCCAGTTTTCCTGGGCAATGACCTCATTTTTTCAAACTGAGTATTTTCCAGAGAGGGTAGTCAAAGTTCTAAGTAAGCCCTTGGAAGTATGAAGTGTAAAAGATTCACCAAGTCTCTAGAGCTTAACTATGAAGTACTTTCAGTTCACAGGATAATGGGATGAGTCAGGTTATTTCTCTCAAATAGAGTAAGGTTATAGCAGGTACCAGAAGGAGAGGGAGGATGACAGCACATCCAGGTGAGTATGATAGTACTTATTACCTGTTGAAGTGGGAGAGGAAGAGGTTTCTGAGAAAGAAATGGAAGGGATTTTTCCAATTGGCTCCAGTCTTTTCATTAGTATGAGTGTGGGGTAGACAAATCTAGATTTCAGTAATGAATAGAAGGTGAAATAGGAAGAGTTTAGCTGTGAAGAAAGAAAGGGAGGTTTGCTGAAGGAGTGTTATAGGCTAAGGCATTGAAGAAGTGGGATATGCAAAGAGAGGCTGGGTAAGAGGATTCCTATAAAAGAAGTTGGGTAGATACAATAAAGTAATCATTATGGAGCTATGTCATGGACGTGAGCTGGGATATTATTGGAAATATGCCTGTTGATCTGACAGGTGAAGAAAAGCAAAGTCCTGTATGTCAGAATTTTAGGATTAGAAAGAGGCTTTCAGTGTGTAGAAAAGGAGGCAGCATCTCCCAAGGTCAGTAATGGGTTAAGGATCACAAAGGGTCTGTTATCTATTTATCAGAATAGGGTAGTAAGTGGAGAAAAATGGAAAAAAAAGAGTAACCAAGGGCATATCATGGTACTTTAGCAGTGGCTGATAGTGGTGGGAGGCATAAAGAGGGAGGTTTCAAGGATTTGCAAATGAAGTCCAGACACTTACTTACTTCAGGGAAGTTTAATAAATCAGAGTAGCTCCAGGTGGTCATGCTTATGCATGGGGGAGTTGCATTTGTGAGACTGGAGGGATTAAAAAAGGAAGGGCCATCAAAAGTGTTTTAGAGTTGAGGTCTACATTCTTTGAACTTACAGAGTTGTAGCCTGCAAGAGTTGTCTCTTATTCATGCTGTTGTGATTACCTCAATGAGGTTCATATCAATTTTGGTTTTAAGGCTGGGGAAGGATCCTAAATGCAAATACAGTTGTTCAGGTGCATATGTCAAGATGTTGCAAGATATTGTTGGGGTATAGGGAGGTCGTTGATTTTAGAGTATGACTTGTTTCATGCAAAGGGGAAGAGAGCATATATTAGGAAAGGAAGGTCAGGTATTTGGTAGAGGGTGTATAATAATGAACGGTCCTGTCATATAAACTCAAAGGGCAAAGGTTAGTGAACTTTCTTGGGAGGTCATAAACAAAGGAGAACATTAGGTAGAAGAGATGGCCATGGAAGTTTGAATCTCAGCACCACTTAATAAGTTGAAGGAAACATTAGTAAGTTCTGCCTTTCTTGTGAACTATAGGGAATAGAGAAGGAGCATTTATTACCTGACAAAATAACTAGATGCTGAGCTTCCTTGGAAATGAAAAGAGGTATCTGTCAGATTGTAGAGGAGAAATCAAGCAAAAGCAAGGAATGATTACAGATAGAAGCTATAAATGACATTTTATCTCCTCTTCAACATGATGGGGAAACTTTCTATTCTACCTGATCCAAAGGTATACTAATATGAGAACATAGCACTGTTGCTGAGAGTATGGCATACAGGTGAAGTTGATGTACAAATGTTGTCCTAGGAGATGTCCTCAGCGATCTATATGTGGAAGGGAAATAGTCTGAAAGCCCTTTAGAGAAAGGCTTGAGAGTAAATAATTGTGGGGTGATAGTGTGGGGAGTTTGTGACAAGATGGTGGACTAGAAATGTGTCTTCAATAAAATGATTGGGTTTGATGTCCTACATAGAAGTGACAGTGCACAACAGAAAGGAAAACTGGCTTTTCAGCAGAAGTGAGGAATGGGGGGTTACTGAGAACATACCAGTAGTGTAGAAGAATGGTTCTATTTTTTTTCTAGAATAAAACTATGGCAGGACAGATAATAGAATTAATAAATAACGAAACAGGATGTAAATTAGCATATTCAGAAATCTGAAAGTATGTGAGGTGGAAGCAGGTATTGCCCATTGATAAAGAGTTTAGTCTTCAATGTTGAACTTAGCTATATGATCAGAAATCTTCTCTTGTTCACCAGACAGTAGGGGTTGGGAAAGTTCTGAAAAGAGTTTAAAAATTAATTAATTAACTACTCAGAAAGGAAAGCTTCTCTCTTGGCAAATTAGGGCATGAACATGGAGAATGTGGTATGTTTTTTAGACTTAGTATAGACATAAACTTTTCATTGTGTGCCAGTGTGAATAAGCAGTTAATGATGATGAGATTTTCCTAATATGAGGAGATTATTTGGGAAGAGATTGGGTTTCTAATGTGTTATTACCTATGACTGATGTGGGATTATCCTCTCTTTGCTGAAAATATTGTTGGTTAATAAAGGAACTGCCTTGGCCTGTTGATAGGGCACAAATCAGGTAGGCAGAGAAAACTAAACTGAATGCTGAAAGAAAGGAGGCAGAGTCTCAGAGGGAGAAGCCATGGAGCTGCCACCAGAGACAGATGTGCTGAAACTTTGCTGGTAGGCCACAACCTTGTGGTGATGCACAGATTAATAGAGATGAGTTAAAATAAGATGCAAGAGGTAGCCAATAAGAAGCTAGAGCTAATGAGCCAAGCCGTGATTTAAATAATATAGTTTCTGTGTGATTATTTTGGTTCTGAGCATCCAGGACAAACAAGCAGCCCCCTTACAACAAATTGGCATACCAACATGGGGAATTAAATCCACTTAAAAACTGAGAGAGCTTGGAAAGAGTTTCTATACACAAAAGAACAGAGTTTAGTACAGTTTCTTGGTAGCCACAATTTTTTTTTTCTGGATGGACTTGTGGTGAGCAGGGGTGCCATGGCTACTTTAAGAGAGGTGTTGTAAAAACTTTATGGCTTCCTAGTTTGCCAGCAAAAAATGGCTCTGGCTCTTTCAAGAGGTCTGGTCAAGGAGCATTTAAATGGGTTTTGTGAGCAAAGTGCTACAACTACTTAATGGCTCAACATAGACACAGTGCATACTTGGAACTGGAGCAATGTGCATGGCTTACAGAGGCGGTGAACAGAATTCCATCATGCTGGACTGTGTGGAGCAAACAGGTAGGGCCATTTATACCCTAGAATTATGCAGCTTATGTTTTTAAGATGCGCTTAGCATTTTCAGAAACAATCCTGGTCAGAAAATAACTATAAATACACAATAAAGACACAGAAAAAGTGACTGACAAACTGTCAATATAGGTGGAACTGTCTTTGAAATGTCCTGCTTCATGGAAAAGTTTGTTAGCTACTATGGGCCTGTAGGCTGAAGATGGATGCACCAATGGTACAGAAGAATCTTGGGTGACTGTCCAGGCGGCAAGATGTCTCTGTCAATTCTAGAGGTTTGGAAGTTGCTTATAATATACTTCCTGTTTACTCAGGTGATATTATATCCTTCTGGAGTATTTGATGGAGTTGGAAAATAGATAGTTTAATTATAGATTTTCTTAGTTATGATAAACGATAAAATAGATATAAATATTGTAACTGTAATTCTTGTTTGATACCTCTTTTGTTTTATGTAATTTTACTATGTTAAAGTTAAAACCTTCCTTTTTATTTAAACAGAAAGGGGAGGTGATGTGGGATTCCCCTATGTATGTTGTGAATATCATTGGTTAATAAAGGAACTGCCTTAGCCTGTTGATAGGGCAGACATTAGGTAGGCAGAGAAAACTAAACTGAATGATGGGAGAAAGAAGTCAGAGTCTCAGAGGGAGAAGCCATTGAGCCGCCACCAGAGACATATGCACTAAAACTTTGTTGGTAGACCACAACCTTGTGGTGATGCACAGATTAATAGAGATGGGTTAAAATAAGATGTAAGAAGTAGCCAATAAGAAGCTAGAGCTAATGGACCAAGCAGTGTTTTAAATAATATAGT
>LOJH01037097.1:3932-15347 GCA_001685095.1 Ellobius talpinus | reverse complement strand
AAATCAAAACAACATTGAGATACCATCTTACTCCTGTCAGAATGGCTAAAATCTGATATGTTTTAATTTATCAAAAAAACCTTGTAAGAATAGTATTAATGGATATGTATATGGTTATATTATAGGTTCTGTGTTTGATTTGAATAGCCTTACAAAATCAAATTGACAGAGCATGCAGAATCATACTGTCCACACGTGAAATATTTCAGCTGAGGACATTCAGTTAAACAGAGGTTCCTATTGCATATACATTTCCCTCAAAACATGCACATGTTATTCTGAGTGGAAGAAATAGATGAAAGTACACAGAGATGGGAAACCTGAATCAGAATCCCTGTGATGCTATAGACGGAGATGAAGACCAATGTTAACATCTAGAAGGTGCCTCCCAAGTTTTCTTCTTACTTTTAGAGTGATCGCTCAATTGTCACAGCCATGGATATTTCAGTGCCTTACATTGTTTAATTGTTCGCAGCTTTTGGAACTGTCTCTTGTCCTTCTCTCCCTCCTCATCTTCCTATTTCTATATTATTTAATTATTTGTCTATTTATTTTTGAGACAGGGTGTATCATGTTCCCCAGGCTGGCCTCAAACTCTATGTGGCTGAGATGACCTTGAACTTTTGACATTATTAACTTCCTACCTTCATCTGATTGTTGAGATTTCAGGCATGCACCAACCACACCTGTTAGTGTGGGGCTGGGAATTGAACCTGGGGCTTCATTGTGCTAGGCAAGCACTATGCCAACTGAGCCCCAGCCCCAACCCTTCCCCTCACCTTCGTCAACATCATGCTGTTCCTGTTCTCCCTTGGCCATTTCCTCTCAGCCTCTTCCTCTCATTCTGCCATTTCCCTCCTCCCCTAGCATCATACACTTGCCTCTGTTTTCTTTTCTCCATCAGCTGTCTCCTGGGGTTTCCTCTTACTCTCATCCTTCACTCCTCTGGATTTCGTTCTACCTCTTGACATCTCTTTCACTCCTCTGGATGTCGGTCTACCAGTTAACATCTCTTTCACTCCTTTGGATGACAATCTACCCATTAACATCTCTTTCACTCCTTTGGATGACAATCTACCCCATTAACATCTCTTTCACTCCTCTAGATGACGATCTACCCATTGACATTTCTTTCACTCCTCTGGATGACGGTCTACCTGTTGACATTTCTTTCACTCCTCTGGATGACGGTCTACCTCTTGACATCTCTTTCACTCCTCTGGATGACGATCTACCTGTTGGCATCTCTTTCACCTCTCTGGATCATGGTCTACCAGTTGACATCTCCATCCTTTTCTCTTTCTTATCTTGAGATATTCATTTGGCCTCCAGCCATCATCATGGTCCATGTTCAAACATGTGCTTTTCTGTGTGACCTGGGCCACCACACCCCTCACCTTGGAGCCCTCACATCTCCCTCTCTCCTACATCTTTTCATGAATCTGTTGGCTCCTGTGCCCTAGCTCCATGGAAGCGTGCAAGAGAATATAACGAAGCGTGGTTGCTTCAGTGATCCCATGGGTCCCTGACTGGTGTTTGTGTTCGTATAAGCATCATGGATTCCTACAGAAACCTCATTGTCCCCTCCTGTATGTAGCAGTGCTGTCCTGAAGGGCCACCCTCTAGGCTCTTCTTCCTCTTCTTTTGTGTCATCAACTGTATTAAGGTTATTCCATAAGTGACACTAATTATATCTTTTGCAATTATTATCTAACATTCTAATTCTGTGTTGGTGCCAGCGTCTAAAACAACGTTATGAAAATTAATCAAAGGGTGAGAGAAACAGTATCCTGTATTAAATTATTTTTGAGTTTATTGATTCTCTAATTATTATACTAAATACTGTATTAAATTTAAGGATCACAGTGGAATTATGAGAAATTCATTCTGTACAAAGGAAGAACATTCCTTGTTACTGGCCCCACAGGGCATTCAGCAGCTAGTAGCTCAGAGACCTCTTCTATTTACCATGGTCATTCCTGGGAGACAAGAGAGATAGCGTGGGTTCACTGTGAGTAAAACTGTAGTGCTAACTGGAGCTTATACTTCAGAGCCACTTTGAAGATCTTGAGCAGTGGCGTGAACTCTCTTCCCAGGCTCTGAAGTATAAGATTTAGGATGGGCAGGAATCCTTTATTTATAGATTCGCCTCTGTGTTTTTTGTTTTTTGTTTTTTGTCAGTCTTGAGTTGCTCATACAAGTGGATAGACTGAGCAAACTATCCCTTACTAGGTCTCTGCCTCCTCCTTTGGGAAGCAGTGGTGATGATTCTGTGTGCAGTATCTTTAAAACTGCTCCTTTGTTGACTGTAAGAAAACTCAAGTAGGTGCTGGGAGTGTATCTCAGTTGACAGAAAACTTATTTGCCCAGCACCCACGAAACCCTAGGCTCTACCCCCAACCACCACAGAAACCAGGTCTACCAGGGCCTGCCTAGAATGACAGTACTTGGGAGGTAGAGGCAGGAGGGTTAAGAGTTCCAGATCATCCTTAGCTACACAGCGGGATCAAGGGTATCCTGGGCTATATCTGTCTGCAAACAGCATAGAGCCCTGGGTTTTGGCTGGTGCTCCTTGTTCATCCCTGTCTCTGCCGTGGATTGCAGGCATCTTCAGGAGGCAGAGACTGTTTGAGAGCTTCTCTTGGCTTTTTCTTGGTATGCCTGTCCCACGTCCAGGGAGTGGGTTAAGTATTTGTTCCTCAGAGTGGGGAATCCCTCCTCTATGCTGCTTCCCAAAAAAGATGGGAGGCCTTCAGCTAGTCTCGGGCCATGAGAAGTTACTCTGTTCTATCCCCTCTAATTACATAGTCACACCTCACTCCCGTGGCCTGTGCAGGTCTCCAACCATCTTCGTCTTAAGTCTGTCTCTTTGCAGTGAGCAGGGAGGCCAAGAGGCTCTCGTTTACACCCTTCATCCTGGTGTCAGGCTCACAACTTGTTCATTTCTTCCCGCTTAGCTCCTGGAGTGGGGTCCTGCTGTCTGTGTGTAGTTTCTCCTGCATAGTCTATGTGGTGAGGACCCTTAACCTCAATTTCCAGATCGCTGTCCTGGGGAAGAGAAAGACTATTTATTGGCAAGGCTCTTGGCCTCAGAATGAGGATGGGAAAGTACTTTTTCTTCCCTACCCCATGATGTGCAGCTAGAGAGTCAGAACACCACGCACAGGAAGCACAAGTCTCTGTCATGAGGAGTGAAGACACACTTGTTAGGGTCCTGGCTCTTTACCTGCCACATAATGGGACACCTTTTTGCCTCAGGCATCTTGCCTTGGGTGCTGAAAAGCATGGAACATAGGAATAAAAGCCCCCTAAGCCCTGCCCCTTCAGGTTAAGTACCACAGAAGAGGAATGCTAGGAACACACACACACACACACACACACACACACACATGGGGGGGAGGGAGATCAGGCTCAATTTCAGTGGGGGAGTTGTACCAGTCCTTAAAACAAAACAAGGGGCTGGAGAGATGGCTCAGTGGTTATGAACAATGGTTGCGCTTCCAGAGGACCTGGGTTCAACCCAGCACCCACATGGCAGCTCACAACTGTCTGTAACTCCTTTTCCAAGGGACCTGACACCCTCACATAGACATACATGCAGGCAAAACACCAATGCACATAAAATGAAAATAAATTATTAAAAAATAAACAAACAAGCAAACCAAAACTGAGTTCCATCTTGTCTCCATAATATTGTAGAGGGCAAAAGTACTGACAGTATTTATCAATTAATTTTACAAAGTCATAATTACTTGGAAACCAAAACATGCACATACATATGCACACCACACATTATAGATCCACATCCCTCATAGATGCAAATAAGTGATTCATAATCAATCATTAGCAGATGAAATTTGGGAATGTATTGATAACAGCAATTGCACGGTGTTTATTCCAGTTGTCTGAGGCCTGTTTGATATTAAAACAGGTAGGGCCATATGAAACACAAACAACTTGATGAAGAAATCTTGGGATCATGGAATGAGGCAGAAAACACTGACAAAACTCAATACCCGTTCCTAACACTCCCAAGAAGCCAGAGATGGTGGGACAGCCTCACGTGGGCAACATGTTCAGGCAGCCTCTTTTACAGACATCATGCATCATGATGCGACACAGAGTGCATTCTCCTGACTTTGGGAAGCTGCAAGCGTGTTTACTCTCATTGTTCTACAGGTCTTCCCCACTTCACATTCCCACAAAAGAGAATTTTACAAAGGAAGCTATGAGATGATTTGGTAGGCAAAGGTGGTTATGGCCGTCAGGGATGATGACCAGAGCTCAGTTCCTGGGCTCCGCCTGTGAGAGGAGAGCGATGACTCCCAAAAGTTGTCCTTGGACTGCCATACTTTCATCAGAGCGCACACGTGCCCCCTCTCCTGCGCATGATATGATAATCAAATAAATGTGATTATTTTTCAAAAGAAAATAACTCCTGTTTGCCATAGGCATGATTTTCTGTCTGGAAAGTCATAGGTAATTTACTTAAAATTTATTTTAAAATAAGAGGATTAAAGAAAACAGGTTCACTAGACATACAAATCAATAATATAAAAACCACAGTTATATGAAATAGCAATGAAGGCATGGAAGTTGGGATAAAAGAGACAATCCCATTTATAGTCCATTGAAAAATGGAAAAATAAGGCACAACTGTAGCAAAACACGGACATGGTGATGCTGATCCCGGCACAATACCAATGAGAGCAAGTGGTGTCCTCCAGGAGCCAGGGACAAGGCATGGCCTTGAGAGTGTATATGTGTGTGTATACATATGAAATTACATATAAAAAATGAAAATATCTATCATATATATGAGAAGTGTTTATATATATGAAAGGCATATAGAAGATGATAGATAGATAATTTTTATTTTGATGGTCTCATACTTGTATACAGTGCATTACAATCATATTTACCTTTCATTACTCTCTCTTATCCCCTTCCACTCTTGCTAAAGATTATTCTAAAATGTGTGTGCATGAGTCATGGAGCAAGGCTAAGTGGGATGACTTGAAAAAGAAGGGTAAAGTGTTTGGTATCTCCTGTTAATCTACAATGCTTCCAGTGTTGCTAAGGTGATCAGACTATGACATGGCCTAACAAGGACATAAACATGGATCAATGGAACATAACAGAAAAACAGACACACACAAATGTAACCAACTGGTTTTTATATGTAAGTGTAAAAGTGATTTGATAGAAGCCATCATAGCAAATAGCGTAGCCACTGACAAATAACAGCAACAAACATAATCATTAATTTTGGTTTGAGGGCATGGCTCAGTTGGTGAAGTCCTTACCTCATAATCATGAGGAGTTGAGTTCAAATCTCCAGAACCCATGTAAAAAAAACAATAACCTAGGCCTTGTGGTGGCACATGCTGTAATAACAGTGGTGGCACAATGGGACATGGAGACCGGCATATTGCTGAAAGCTTGTGATCCAGATTGCCTGACCTACTTGGCGAAGTTGCAGGCCAGTGGGAGACCCTGTCTCAAAAGGTGAAAGGCACTGAGGACCCACACCTGAGGTGTCCTCTGACCTCCACATGTGTGCTATCCATATGTGCACTCACATGACCCTCACAAGCATGTGCACCCACACATACAAGAATAATTAACTTTGACCTAAGCTCTGGCCCTTACTCCAAAGCTCACTCAAAATGTGTTAGATTATATGTGAAAGTTGATATGACTGCATTCTAAAGGGAAATGAACTTACCAAACCCACTGGCATTTGTGACTTGGTTCACACTTCCCACCACAGTTCATAAATGAAAAACAGAAAAGCACAAGTTTTTAATTTCTTTAAAACTGCCCTGTTCTGATCATGAAAAAATTATCAAATTATTTGTGATCCACTTATCAGAAAAGTTATATCTAGAAACCAGAAAACTGTCAAAGACAGCAAAAAAAGGAATCTAATAAGATGGGGAGACTTCATGAGATCACTTCAGGAGACTGACGGGTGAATGACAAATACACAGAGGTTGTCTGTAGCAGCGGCCATTCCTGGACAGTGTGACCACGTGTCTGCAGATGAAGGCAAAAGGGCTGGTGATGCCCATGGTTTGTGTTTGTCACTTTTAATCATTTGATACATTATCAGTTAGTTGATACATTGTTTGGCTCTATAAGCAAACAGAACATTTTACTAAGACTCTCCAACTGTTCTTATTAAATGTGTGCATGTGCATCACGTGTGGATGTATGCACATGCATGTGTGAAGGACACAGATCTGCTTTGGCTGTCTTCCTCTTATTTTTTGAGACAGGGTCTCTCATTAAAACAAGAACTCACTGATTTGACTTCCCTGGCTGACCACTGAGTACCCAGGAATCCCCTGTCTACAATCCCCAGCACTGGTGTCAGATGGTTGGCACCACCATGCTGCTGTTTAAGTTTTGTGCAGTGGATGTGTCTTGGGTCCTCATGCTTCTACAGCAAGCATGTCACCACAGAACCATTTTCCTAGTGCCTGGTTCTTACTGAACTTTTGATATTGCTTTCACCACCTTTTATGTTTTAAATCCCTTCAGGACAGTTAGAAAATTGATTCGCCTCTTGTTTTCCCACAACAGACTCTGTGGCTCATACAGCCAGGGACATGTGGCAATTAGTTGTTCTGTCATCTCGCTCTTTTATTTCTGGGTTTCTTATTAAGATGGGTCATGTAGCTTTCTTGTATCTCTCTCAAAACGTCTAGATACATGATCCCATGATACTGAACACACTTAGTAGTTGCCCGGGCACCTGAGTATTCAGTGGTTCAGTTGTTTGTGTGTGGTATATGTGCACGAGTGGCAACTGGAGACCATCTTCCATTGGCATTCCTTGAGCACTGTACAGAATCTTTCACTGGCCTTGAACTTCCCGAGTAGGCTAGACTGGCTGGCTCATGTGCCCCAGGAATCCTATCTCTGCTTGCCTGGCTCTGGGATTGCGATTCTAGGCCTAGTATTTTAATGTAGTTTCTAGAGATTAAGCTCAGTCTTCATGCTTGCCCAGGAAGCGCTTTACCAACTGAGCTACCTCCTGCCCCTTCTCTCCTTTCTTCTTCTGAGTTAGGCTCTCACTATTCAGTCCAAATTGGCCTCAAAGTCCTGTAGTGAGCATCATGCCTCAGCTGTGATTACAAGTGTGTGCCACCAGCCAACTGTGCTGTTCTTTAACAAAAAGGTCATTGCACAAATCAGATTACTTTCTATTAAAATTCCAGTGTTCGGGATCACGGAGGACAGACATCCTGTTTCTCGTTGGAACTGTGAAGGACAGAGATGTGGCTGAAGACATTTCTAATTCTGACAGAAGAGCAAGCCATTTGGGGAAAGCTTTCTCTCTGCTTTCAGGGCTTTGCAGAGCACTTACTCTTAGTCCAGCAGTGTTTTCATGTGTTTGCTGTTTTCTCTCCTGTTCTGAGCAGAGCAACCAAGTATAAGGCAAAGTGATGGGGCTCTTTCCTCCCTTGTAAATTAGACTCAGTTAACGTCAGCACAGCTGTGTTATTGCTTGAACTGGAGGGCACCCGGCTGACTGAGAGAACACAAAGAGGCAGGGGATGGCCCAGTCATCACATCTACATGCCAGGACGTCCTAGGCCTCTTTGCTGTGGCCATTCCACAAAGTCCAATTCTATTTGAAAATTTCCCTATGTCCTGAGTACTGAGAGCCATGCCATTTATGAGTATCTGACTGTATCTTCTCTGCTACATCTCCACAGAGTCCTAAGACAGTGTCTCTCTGGAAGGAGTGTGTTTGAGAGCTATTATTTTACGTCTAACTTTAAAAACAGATCTCTATTCAGCACATTTTGGGGTGTGTGGGGGGTGTATTTAGGAGGTATAACTTGGTAGCAGTGTATGCTATTATGCTAGAAGATGGCATTGTTTCCAAATTTTGATTTTTTTATAGCTTTTAAAAGTTGATAAACCTTCTCTTTGATCACAGGAAACAGTAATATTTGACTTTTACAAACATTATGAAATTATTTCTAAATAAACCCTTCACCCTCTCTCTTGTTTTGAAATAAGGTTCCTCCTGCATCTCAGACTTCCCTAGATTCCCTGTGTACCCCAGGATACCCTCAGTCTCCTGTGTACCCCAGGATGCCCTCAGTCTCCCGTGTACTCCAGGATGCCCTCAGTCTCCGTGTGTCCTAATGCTGCCCTCAGCATTGCAGTTTTCCTGCCTCAACCTCCCTGCTACTTACTCGTGACTCCTATTTTCTTTAAAGTGAAAATGAGCTCCATTAATTTTGGACACTCTGCCATTCATCATTTTTTTCTATTAAGGATTCATTTATTCTGTCATTAAATATTTATTTAGTACTGGGCTTTCACTTCAGGGGTACATCAGAGTTGACAAATAAGGTCTCTGACCTCATAAAGTTTACGTGGGTGAGACAGGCAGTTAACAAATGAAGAAATTAGATGATGATAGTTAGCCTTGAAGGTCATGAGGGAATGATGGGTCCTGTGGTGGGGTGCTGGGAGGCCCCTTAGGTAGGTGTATGAGGGATGCTCCATCTGCCTATTGCTAGAGTGTAAGACAGAGCCAGCCCTGCTGCATCAGAGCATTCCAGGCCCTGGTGGTGACAAGCCCACACAAAAAGCCAAGTTTGCTTGGTTAGCATGAAGGCAGGTAAGCCAGGGAGAAGGTATGGAGGGCTGATGGCCTGTGAGTCAGAGCCTAGATACTAGGGTGCCTCAGGCCACTTAAGTCATCTCCAGTTCATCCTGAGTACAGGGGCTCCACGGCTGAGAGACAGAGAAGAGGAGACAGAGGATCTCCAAGGGAGATCTCTCTCCTCTCTCTCTCTCTCTCTCTCTCTCTTTCTCTCTCGTGGCACAGTTTCTTCCGTGTCACTGAGGCCTTTGAGAGTGTCTATGTAGCCAAACTGTTGAGAGTTCTAAGAAAATGAACATGGAAGGATTAACACAGAATCCTGAGCAAACCATGTGTGTGGTAACTTCTTGGCGATGCCATCATACACTGCCCTTAGAAAGATGAATTTGGCAGTGCTCAGCCTCCCCGAGGTGCACAGCAGTGGTAGATCCACGAATGTGTGCAATGCTGCACTTATGAATATGAAGGTGACCAGGGAGGTCCTGGGTGAAAAGGGAAGAGTTCACGTTGGGGAATGAAAACATCAGAAAGGGACAAACAGCGGCTGGGGGGATGGGTCAGTGGATTAAGTATTTTACCACACAAGCCCAAAGACCTGAGTTTGATACCCAGAACCCACATAAAAAAACACAGGTGTGATGGTGCATGTTTGTAATCTCAGTGCTAGAAGAGACTCATGGGTCCCTGAGGCTCTCTTACCTGGCCGACTAGCCTAATGGGCGAGCCTCAGGTCCCAGTGAGAGAAAGCCTGTTTCAGGAAGATTCAAAACAAAGAACAATACAGAAGATATCTCAGGATAACACCTGAAGTTGACCTCTGACCTCTACATGTACATACATGTGCTCATATACACACAGCACTTGATCAGATCCGATACACCTCCAAATTACCCTGTGATTTGACATAGGTGGTCCAGAGTCATTCTTGGGGCCCTTCAGTGATACAGTTCTGTCAATTTCTCAAGCTAGAGCATCAATATTCCTCTACATATCCCCATGGATCCAAGAATGCTGACTGTTAGGTTGGTTAGGAGCCTGGCACAAAGATAGTAACAATGGGGAGGATGCCTCTGTGTTTTGTTGAGAGGTACCAAGGAACAGGTGACTCCCCGGAGGAGCCAAGGAAGCCAGTGGGTGTCTGGGAACCCTCAGCAAGTTTGGGAGGCATGAACATATACAGGATAATCCTGACCTTACAGCTGAGTGGCTTATGAGCCAGTAGAGGCTGCTGGGGACATTGTCTTTCCCCATTAAGCTTGCACACCTAAGCCTTGTGGGACCTGGCCTCAGTGTTGGTTTATCTTCCCAGCCCTGAGCAATCCTGGTCCTCAAGGAACAAAAGAAGTGCATCTCAAGCCGGGAGATGTGAAGATAGGGAGGGAAAGGCAATTGCTACCTTCACTTCACATCCTCCGCCCCAGGAAATTCCAGAGTCACTCTTTTCAAGCCTTAGACAGCTCCTGTTTCTCTCCATCAGCACTGGCTTTCCTATCTTTTACCACTGAATGCTGCCTGATCTAAATTCCAGTATCTGTAATAGAAAGTGTGAAGAGAACCGTCTCAAGCCCATACCAGCTCCAAGAGAATCAAATCTGATCAGCCATCAGATTTCTTTAAACAGCTTCCAGTCACTATATTTGATCATTGATCATGAAATTGGGACTGGATTTCCTCCAGGGTATACCCTAGCTTTCAAAGAAAAACCATGCAACAGCTTATTTTTAATCACTGTGCGCTTTTGCTTGTATTTGGGTATTATAGTCAGAGCCCACAGTGGTGAGCAAGGCTTGCAGCTAGTAAGCTCTGTGCTGGAGCAGGAACTGAAACTCAGAGTGAGCAGGGCAGGCTTCCCACTCCAGATGAATGCCACCTTCATTCATGACTTGATCTGAAAGGGAGTGCCCCTGAGCTCCTCGGGCCCTAATTCAAAGGCTTTTTCATCTCAGTCCACAAACACCAGATTAGAGAGACTGAGAGACAGGTGTGCTGACAGAAGTTAGGAGGGAGCCAAGTGTCAGCCAGCAGGAGGGAGGGGCAGAAGGATGCAGTGTGGAGTCAGCAGGAAAGGTATCCGTAAGTCTTCCATGCCTGGCCTTTAGACTGGAAGGCTTAGAAATGCACAAAGCACAGGTAGTCAGAGTCAGGATGGGAGGGCTGACTTGACATGCTGCTTAGAAATGTTTGGGCTGCAGTTTTCTCATTGTAAGATATAAAAGATAAATATTTTTAGAATTAGATGAAGAATTTGTGAATCTAACTTTAGGATAAAGTATTTTTAAAACCCACAATGAAGGAGCACTAGAGAGATTACTCAGTGGTTAGGAACACGAACTGCTCTTTCAGAGGACTCAAGTTTAATTCCCAGCACCCATGACAAGCAACTCACAACTGGCTCCAATTCCAGCTCCAGGGGAATCTGATGCCCTCTTTTGGCCACTGAGGGTACTACACTCACAGGCTAAGACACATACTTAGAAATAGAAATAAAATCCCTTAAAAAAATAGGCTACAATGGGAAAGTTAGGTTTTATGTTCCTCCTTCCAACTTTTTTCTTTTTTTCCCCTTTTTTATTACTTAAAAAATATCAATCCAAATTCCCACACCCTCCCCTCCTCCCAGTCCCCTCCCTCTCCCTCCACAGACCTTCCCCCCACCCCTCCAACCCTAAGGGAGTGCCATGCCCTGTGGAAGGTCCAAGGCCCTCCCTACTACGTCTAGGTTGAGCAAAGTTTACATCCAAAAAGAATAGGATCCCATGAAGCCGGTATATGCAAGTAGAGAC
>LOJH01037096.1:4658-15012 GCA_001685095.1 Ellobius talpinus | reverse complement strand
GGACCTCTGGAAGAGCAACCAGTGCTCTTAACCTCTGAGCCATCTCTCCAGCTCCTCTTAACATTTTTTGATGGAAATACTAATATGCTTGAAAGAAGTATTGTTCGGTTATAAGTTACTACCCCAGATACCATAGAGAATATTATGTAATGTTTTTTAAAACTGTTATCTTTACAAAATCCCCAACACTCTGAAGTTCAAAACACCTTTCCATAGGGTATTTGTTTTCTGTTGTATTTGGTGCTGGGGATTGAATCTGGGACCTTTTCCATACATATAACACATGCTCTACTGTGGAGCATCACCTCTATAGAGATTTAGATAAGTGTTGTAAAGTTGAATTATCATCTAAAAGTAAATATTTATATAAGCCATTTTCATCCCTAAATATGGGGTCCTAATTTCCTGTAATCCATTGAGGTCATTGGTATTTTCTGTCTTCCCTTGCCACCTTTATAAGGAAATGTGAGTATTTTCTCCTGTCACATCCTTAGTGCATAACCTACCTTGTAAATGCAGGTTTTGGGTTACTAATGGTAGCTTAACAGGCTTAAAACTGTTTACCACCATTCAGGGACGATTCTCCCAAAGGTGCTTATAAGGCATGACTCAAATATCCTTCCAGTCTATGCTGCTTTGCTTTGGTGATACCACTGGTTACTAGGCATAGCACGACCTAATGAGGCTTCTCTCCCTCATGAGGCTATTGATGAGCGTGTTCCGGAATCTGAGGCTGATGTCAGCAGCAGCCCTTTGCTAGCAATCCCTGCCACAGGGTCCTGCTATACCAGTGAAGGTTTGAGTTGGCTCATTGCCTGTGAGTGCTGCCTTTCACTGAGTTTTGCCCTTGGCCCATTTATTGGCCTATAGTTTCAGCTTTAGCAAGCAGCTGCTGTACCTGTAAAACCACAGATGTAGAAGGGATGAGACAAAGGCGTTTAGGGACTGTGAGTTTGGAACCTGAGTCCTGAGATAGAAGGCAGGAAAAGTGGGCTTGGATGCTTCTTAGTTGGAAGGCATGGAGGGAGTCGGCATTTCTGTTTTCAAAATGTGATTCCTTGGGTATTCTTTGTGACTGGATCGACGGTGGGGCAGAGGAAGACTTCTGTCATAGTCTGGATCTCCATAATAATGGAGAAATGACCCTGCTTGGCATTTATACCTATACAGGCAGTGTGTAGTTTCTTTGGAGTTGAAAAATGCAGATGTTGCTCTCTTTTCCTGTCAACTTAATGATTAGGTTTTTCACAGGTGAGATGGGAGTGAAACATTGAATTAGTAACCTTGAACTCCTACTTAGTCTGTGAAACTTTTATGTCTAATATGGTAGCTATGTGTGGATAGTTAATCTTAAATAAAAATGAGAAGTTATTTCTTTATGTTGCTAGTCACATATGAAGTGCTTATAAGTCAGCGACCAGTGGCTAGCTAGCACAAGTAAAGGAACATTTCATTATCAACATAAACTCCCTTGAACACATTTGCTCTGCAGTGTCAAGGGATCTGTATAATCCATTGATACTAAAAGCTTTCAAACAAACATTTAGTCTGCTTCATCCTCTCTATCCAAGAGATAGAAACCTGGCTCAAATGTTGTAGTGTCTTATGTCTTATTTTCCTCTTTGTTCTGACTTATATTGTAGCAACACAGGAAAGTGTTGGACAAAGGAAAACCTGAAGATGTGATGCCATCTGTTAAGGGTGCCCAGGTAAGCTGGCCTGATTTTGAACCCTTAATGAAGAATTTGGTTCCACAATCTAAGATTCCTATAATCATGGCCTCAAGTTCTGTCTCATCTCCCTCTCTCTAGCCTACTGCCCCTCCCTTTCTCACTGTGCTCTTGTGCCTCCAGGAGCGCCTGCCAACGGTACCCTTGTCTGGCATGTATAATAAGTCTGGAGGGAAAGTGAGACTCACCTTTAAGCTAGAGCAAGACCAGCTGTGGATCGGCACTAAAGGTACTCTAGTTCTCAGCCTCTTTGGCATCCCGGCATCCTGCCTGCTTCTAGCACCCAACAGCAACAGCAGTGGCTCCTGACTGTGATTCTGCCTTTCATTTCAAGCCCCTCTCCTCATCATGCTTTGTGTCTTCATAGCTTTTGATTGTGTCTTTACATGCTTGCCTCTTGGTTGGCCCCATCCCCCCTCTTTCTTTTTAGTCTGATCTCAGAGACCATCCTTCACATTTGGCCCTTAAGTTAATATATAAACCAAGAGATCCCAAGTATATGACCTAAATCTGGTTCTTAAGCACGGTTTTATGGATATATATGTAGTTTGTACAAATCAGATTTCTCTGAAACTAATGGGGAGAAGATCTGGCCACTGGAGCCTGCACTCTTTATGAGGCATTGAGTAGCTGTGAGTAAGCAGTGATATTCACCACAATCCCCATGGCCCCATTTAATTTTAGTTAGCTTTGCTCATGGTGCCTATGTGGCCCCTCCGTATTGGTCAGTTTAATTCTAGAAGTGAAGTTTCCCTAATTGCCACCTAGAATTTCCCTTGTGCTTGCCGATTGCCCTTTATATACATCCTCATTCCTTGTCAGTAACACTCTGCCTGCCCGCAGTACCTGGTTCAGCCTTAGTGTTTCTGGGAAGTATTTCTGACCATTTCTACTCAACCTTTCCTTGATGCTCACCGAATTTTATTTATTTAGTTATTTTTTTATGTAGTACTTCTTTATATAATTCAGGCTATCCTGGAACTTGCTCTGTAGACCAGGTTAGCCTCAAACTCACATCTGCCTGCCTCTGCCTCTGAGTACTGGGATTAAATGTATGCACCATCACTCCCAGCTAGTTGCCAAATCTTATTGGTAACACTCCAGAATTGCCCTACATCCCTTTAGCTACTGCTAAAGGCTACTAGCCTCTTTTTAAAAGTTGCATTAGGAGCAAGTTTCTGTCTACCTGACCCCTTCTGTCAACTTTGGTCCTCATTGCTGTACTGCTTTTTGTCTGGTTCCTAGGCTTGTAAACCATTAGTTCTTCCAGTCCTGCTTCAGATGTTTCACCATACCCTGTTCTAAATCCTCTGCCCACTCTGTCAGCCTCGTGTACTTGAGGCACATGCTTGAATTCCCCAGCTCATATTTTGCAGAGTTCTTGTCTTTGCTGGGCCCTACCCTGGAATGTCTTCTCCTCAGTCCTTGGGATTAATAGTCTTCCAAGCCCCACCACCCCCAAGATGCCCTTTCCTAATGAAGCCTTCCTTACATATCCCTAACCCTCCACTGAACTTCTGTTTCTTTGAGTTGCTTCTGCTTCTCGAGCACTCTGTTTATGTCCCTAGAGCACTCACTACTCTCCGACTCGTCTGTCCCTATTAGATTCCTGGAGGGACCTGAACGTGCCTAATTCACCTGGTTGTGGCCAGCACTGTAGGTGTTCAGTGTTTGAGGTACATGCCAAAGAGGAGAATAGTGGTCCCATCATCAGAGACTTGTTTACAAGGGCAAGTTGCAGAAAATGGAATCAAGTTTCACAAAAGTAAAACTTGGGCAGGCTGATGGGGGTGTGGTTTTTATTATCTGAACCATGAATCTAGAACACAGATCACTGTTTCAACCCTAGGGAGTCTTAAAAATGACTGACGTGTTAAAAGTGAGTTTTCTCATTTTCTGATAGCTAGCTATAGTTTGTTTTATAGTCAATACTTAACTGTGCGGTCAGACCAAATTCTCTAAGTTTTAAAAGGTTTCTCTAGTTTTCCAATGGCTTTTGAAAGCTTTGCTCGAACATGCTATTCAAGAGAGCCTGTCATACCTTCTTCTTTGCCAGTGAGTAGCAGCCCTGCCTGGGTTTTCTTGGTGATCTTGCCTCATCTTCCATTATTGAGTTTCTTGCTGATGCACATGGCTCCCCTCTGTAGCTGGGTGTCTCTGCTTGCTGGCAGCCCACATTGAGAGCAGTTGCGCAAGCTGGTCTTGGAAGGCCATCATGTTCAGGAGGGTAGGTGCACGCAAGTGGTTTGGGATAGTTTTTCCCATGAAGTTGTGTATGTTGTTTGATGTTTTTGTGGAAACTATAGCTTAACCTGGCCTCAGACTTTTGATGATTCTTCCACTCCAGCTTCAAGAGTACTAGTTTTAGGTAGGCATGAACTATCATGCCTGGTTCAGAGATTTTATTTAAGCTTCTGGAAGCAGCTGGCTTCCTGCTTTAGTGTGAGGGCAGAGCTCTAGCAAAGTCCTGATGCACTGAGATTTGAGCTGTTTGAGAACTCCTTCCATTACTGTATTAAAGGAGCATGGCCATGAACTCCTTGTACCTTTCATGGTTGATAACCTGAGCTGTTAATTCTGAGCTAAACCTTTTCCTTTTCAATGGGCTACCTCCTTAGTAGCCCAGAGGGTGGGTAAGTGTTTTTCTTATGTCCCCAGGAGTTTTGTCACCTAGCATCAAAGGGACTTGGAGAAACACAGTTTGCTCTGGGAATTGGCTAAAAGCCATTGGCTTGTCTTCACTTCAGCAAGAAGCTGCTGTAAAGTGAATGTCTCAGCAGCTTACTGGCCTCTCAATGAGTACTTTGCTGAGTAAGGGACTCTCAAGACTGCCACACACTCCAAACTGTTGCCTGTGTAGGAAGAAGCAGGGTGAGACCATGGAGCTGCACAGGAGAGCATGCTAGGCTTGTAGTCAGCTGCCACGCCATACTTGTAGGACAGTCAAAGCTTAGTTGATTGCCATTATCAGCTGTGTGGTGTTTGGATTGTTCAGCCTTTGGAATTTGAGAAAAAGTCAGAAAAGGTGGAAAGTATTTGAAAAGTCTCGTGCCGCTGTTCTTGTCTCTGTATGACTGCTGTTTTAGAGCCATGAAGTAGACATTCAGGCCCCTTCTCCCCATTCCCAGTTTTCTGAAGTCAAGGCCTGTGGAAGTACGATACTTAATGTAACTGGTAAAACCAGAGCCCAGGACTCTTAAATTTCTAGTTCCATTTGGTAACCTAGTTTATTTATCTGTCTTTAAGATCTTTCTTTCTGTAAAAGCTCTAAGGAGTCTTTTCCACCTTGATTTAACAGTGTTATGACAATGCCTGCCTGTACCTCAGGTATCTGGTGCTTCCTGGGTTATTCCTATGGCAAAGATCCCCTGCCTCATCACCATTACACTTATCTGCTACAGGTGCCTCATCTCACTGAAGGCCTGCTTCATGGCTGCCTCCTCTTTCCTGCCATCCTTAAACTTGTAAAATGGTCTCTGCCCCGGTGATCATTGGTGTCTCCGGTGTTAATCAGGTGAGGGCATAAATGTTTTTGAGAGACCACTACAAACAGTTATGTTTATAAAGGGTTTGTAAGTTTTGGCACAGGCAATAAATGGCCTTGGAAGCTTGGCATATAGTCTTCCCTCCTGTTGCTTCTTTGTTGTGGGCTTCTTGACTTTGCCTTTTCTAGGTGTTCAAAACCTTAGCCAATTCCAGGTTTGGGTTATGAAAGCAAAACGGAGTTTTGAGGTGTTTTTTAATCATCAGACTTGAAAACTACTAATAAGATGGGTAAATGTGCCCTGAGACTTTTACTCCACTGTCACTGAACCCTGTTTTCTATTTGATGCTCCAGATTTCCTAGCTCCTTTCCAGGCTGTAGGTGCATTGGTCAGAAGATTCTGTCCCTCATCCCTAGAGGGTGTGGTACCTGCCACCTAAGTTACTATATATCCAGCCAGGCCTAGTGTGGGAGGAATTGTTGTGGCCAAGGCAGAGTTGGGACAAGTAGACCTTTGAGTAACTGCTGTCCTTCTTTAAACCTAGAGCGGACTGAGAAACTGCCCATGGGCTCCATTAAAAATGTGGTTAGTGAACCTATTGAAGGACACGAAGACTACCACATGATGGTGAGTAGCCTCAGCCTGCCTGCTTCCTCTTGAAGGGAGTGGATTTCTAACAGGGCATTGCTAACTGAAAAGTAAGCAGTCTTCAGAAGACTGGAGATCCTTATGTTTTCTTGTCTACTTAGAGTTGAGTTCCCAGTTATGGGTTTTTTGTTTGTTTGTTTGTTTTTTGTGTTTTTTTTCTTTTTTTTTTCTTTTTTACTCTCCCAGTAGTCCAAAGGAGGGTATGTTTTCTCCTCTACTTTTCAGAAATCTCTTCTGTCTCCCTCTTATTTGTTATACTTTGTTTTTAGGCCAGGAAAATGAATTGGAAAATGAATTGGAAGGGCTTTGGACTTTCATTTTAAGTTTTGTCTTGCTTATAAAAGAGAATACCTTAGCTATGGGGCTGTGAAGATACCAAGAAGTCTCTCTCCTGTAGTGGTCTGATATGCCCAGCATGTGCCCACATGGCCGGGAGCCCTTTGGGAAATGGGGCCCAGGGCATGCTTGCTCTGCATGGAGCTCATCAGTTTGTGCAGAACAAAGCAGGCAGTTTAGTGAGCTGATAAAATGGGCATTCTACAAGTGAAGTTTACCTGCCTAGACTCCAAAGTTGCTACAAGAGGCACCTAACCTGGGTTCGCAACAGTTCGAGGGTGGGTTTGCCTGCTGTTCTTTTCCAGGGGGCAGTTTTTTGTTTTGTTTTGTTTTTTTTCCAGTATCTAGCCTATCGTGGCACTGCCATATTGCCCCCCACCTCTATCAGCAGCTAGTTGTTTAAACTATAGGTAGGAGTACCAAGTCCATGGCACAGAGATATGTTCGACAATCTACTTGTTCTAGGGCAGTCAGTGAAAGGGACTTAGGATACAGTGGGCTGCATAGCTGGTGTGTCTTTTCCTGCCTGCTCAGGGTCAGCTGGATGGTGCCAAAGTCAAGGCCATGGGACTGTAGTCACTGGACACAGGCTCTGAATTTCTTTCTGGCTGTGATGAGAACATACTGGGGCTTCCTTTGGGCCATCAGGAGCCTTTACTGCCTGTAATATTCTCTGTAATATATAAAACAAGATAGCAGACAGATTGGTTTTGCCTGCTCAATTATTTTTCTACTTTAACAGTTGATACTGATAATTTTAGCCTGACCCTTTCACTCTCTTTTGAAACATTTGTTTGAACAGTTTGACACTGTGGGCCTTGCAAATCCTGTTTTCCAGGCAGCCTGGTGATGGGGAAGCAGATAGGGTGAATGGACCACATTAGACATTTCCTAATGAATTTGTTTCCATGAATAATTATTTAGAATTTAGTTACAATGTTCTGTAGTCATTTTAGGCAAAAAGTGGATTCAATAGTCCCCTCAGTCTTTTTATTTATTTATTTTTTAGTGCCATTAAATAGCACTTTTACCCTTGTCCTCATGAAAGATTTACTTCCATCTTCTTCCAGATGCCATTTGTCTTCTAGAGTAGTGTGTCACAGTTCACAGTGCTCTTTCATTTTTAGGGTTATGTTTCAAAGATACAGAAAAGGATACATCTTACATTTTATACCATAACCCGTATATCCATCACCAAAATACAATAGTTGTAAACATTTTGTAACTTGTTTTAAATCTTTTAAATAAAAAATTTTTACCAACAGTGATGTTGTCCCCATTGTCTTCCCCTCCCCTCCCCATTATTGTAAGCTATCAAGTATGTTCTTCATCTGTCATTGCTTTTGTTTATACATATGTCCATGAACAAAATGGTGTACTGTGTTGTGTTTTTTCAGTTTTCATAAATAGCATCATGGTATCTACTCTTCTACAACTTGATGTTGGCACTGTGATCTGTCATAACTCTAGATCGAAAGGATCTATTCATATCTTAATAAAAGACTCCAGTGTTTGTATGACTAGGCCACACCACTGTGAATTATGGGTACCCTTCCATACTGGTGGGTATGTACATTACTGTCAGGATTTTAACATTTCACACAGTGTGCTTTAGACATTCATACCTGCTTCCTGTGTGTGAGTGACATGTTTTCTAGGGTAGCAGTCCTCAAACTATGGCCTCTGGACCAGTAATGTTGAAATTACCTGGGAGCTTGCTAAAAGTTTTTTGGGCTTTGCCTCAGGGCTCCCAAACTAAAATCCAGGGGCTGGAGCCTGCAATCTATTTTTGCAAGTCTTTCAGATAGTTCTGGTGTGTGCTGAGGTTTGCAAACTACTACCTTAGAGTTGGCTGTGCCTAACTGAACTTTCTCCTCCCCACTTGCCCTTTCACCCTCTCCCTTTTTTAAGTATAGGAGAAACACGTACACAATTTGCTTTTGTTTTTCTTTCCTTTTTAATCAGTTTGCGCCCCTCCCTCCTGTGTCTGTTGTTCTGCCTGCTTGGTCACCCTCCTCTGAAGCATCGCTTGGTTTTTCCTTTTCCCTTGCAGGCGTTTCAGTTGGGCCCCACGGAAGCCTCTTACTACTGGGTGTACTGGGTTCCAACTCAATATGTGGATGCAATCAAAGACACTGTGCTGGGCAAGTGGCAGTATTTTTGAAAGCACTTTCACCTCTGGCCCAGGAGACTGACCCAAAGTGAAGGACATTGCCGGGAGAGGTCTGCAGCATCCCTGGATTGCAGAGTTCTGGGACTTTGTTCACACACAAAAAAATCTCTATTCAATCTGAGGTGATGTGGTGACTGAAGCCAGAGGTGATGTACTTTCACCATTAGCTTAATTTGAACTTAAAATCACCGGTTCCCTTTCTTGCAGTCAGCTTACCATTTTTAAAGTCAGTATGGTGGAAATTAATAAATCCAAGTTTCGAACATGTGTGGAATACTCTTAAGTGTGTTTGAGAGTAGATCTGCCAGTATGCTGAGAGGGAATAATCAAAAGCTTTCTGGTTATTTTCTTTGTTCTTTTTCTTTTCTTTCTTTTTTTTTTTGTTTTTGTTTTGTTTTGTTTTTAGAAGTGATTTCAGCTGAAATCTTCAGATGTCTTTGGTTGCAGACATTTGGATTGGACTGCATTGGATGAGTTGGGTTTTTTTTTCTTTAGTATTAAAATTGTATGCAAAATGGGGTGGTTAGTAAGCCATATTTTTTTTTGTGTGTGTGTGTGCTCATTGATTCAGAGATTTTCTTTTTTAATGTTTCACACTTCCTATGATTTTGTTTTAAACCCAAAGATGCCAGTTTCTCTTTTGGTACCTCATCTTCACCTCCTTGCCAGGCTCTCTCCCATGTGCTGCTGCTGCTGCTTGGGAATACACATGGGAATAACAACTAGTGGTCCCGGTGTAGGGGCTCCCACCTTCCTGGGGTATTCGTTGAGCAGCAGAGTATCTCTCACTTGAGTCCTGTGTACACATCTTACCCTTTGGACCCCTGTTCTGGGGAGTTCCACTGCTGGTTTGGTTGTTGACAGCCTTCCTTGAGCTTGGCTTTGAAACTCTGCCTATCACCACAGCCTGGGACTTGCTGTTCCAAGGCCCCTGCTCTGAGGAGCCAGCTCACCATATGGCCTCAGATCACACACTTTCTTTCTTGGGAAGCTTCCTAGAACTCCTTAAACAGTCCAGTGGTTGTTTGAATTATGCTTCTCCATTTGGTCCTCCTGCTCATGCGTTCAGTTCAAGTGTCCTTTATCCCAGGTTCAGAGATGCTGCCTTTCTCACGGAAGACCTCTGACCCAGTGGGTCGGCCAGTGGTATTCCAACAACAGAGATGGGATAAATTGCTTTAGGACCAGCTTGCTCTCCTGGTTTTAGCCCTGATGTTCTTTATACATGTGAACTGCTGTCTTCTCCGTAAGCCTTGACTGACTGAAATGAGGGACAGTCTTTTGGTGGATGATTCCCTTTGTGCCGTTTGCTGTTTTTCTGCTGCCGTCTTTGCAATTCTCCTCTCACTGGTTGCAGGCTCTCATAGTAAGGTTTGGTGAGAAACCTTTCCAGCTTCACACTTTGGAATCTAAGCTGTTACCCGCCTTCATCTGTGAAATGTATTCGCATGTATTCGCCTAAGATGACTATTCCTTGTGAGCCAGTTAATGACGATATTTATGCCCTTCCCTTCTAAGCTGTAGTTTGGGAATCCAGCCCACATAGACAGACTCTTGCTTTTTGTGGTGTATTCAGTGCCAAGTTATGCATCTGGACAGGAAAACCTACTCTGCTTTTTGGGCGTGTAAGTAACGTACGCAAAATTCAGCGTCCAAGAAACTGCCTGTGTTTCAGCATCTCAGTGGTAATTGTGGATTTTCTGTTCTTGTTGGCCTGCAGTCCCTGGAGAAAGTACATTTTGCTCCTTGTCCCAGCCTCCTCCTGCACTTGGCAGGTCTATCAAGGAAGTGACCAAGTGGCAGGTAGAACATCTTCTTGGCTTGAATACTGTCATTTGTATGCCAATGTCCCTGTCCTTGAGACTTGTCTGATAATGCCACACACCCAGCTTTGGTCTCTCTGAGCTGACTGTGTATCCCCACCCTAGCTCTGAGCCCCCTCTGCCAGCTCCCCATTTTCTGTGAGGGTCCCAGTGCTCTCT
>LOJH01037095.1:0-15348 GCA_001685095.1 Ellobius talpinus | reverse complement strand
GAGCTAATGGGCCAGGCAGTGTTTAAATGAATACAGTTTCTGTGTGATTATTTTCGGGTGTAAGATAGCCGAGCAGCCGGGCGACAAGCAACCCGCTCCTCCTGTTACAAAAGACTGATTTAAAATAGCTCAAAGGTTAAGGGAAAAGATTCAGTTAGTGAGTGGACACAGTTTCTCCAGGGGAATTTGTCTTTGAAGGGAAGCAGACCCACAGATGGAAGTGAAATGGGGTAGCTGGGCCAAGGGGAAGGTTGTGCCACAGGACACTGTATCTCAGGACACTGTATCATCAGGGGTTGAAATCCTCCAGTAGAATGGGGGACATTGGTAATGCTGAAGAGGAGGCGGTGGGGTGAAGCAATGGCCGTTGTTTAAAAAGGATGTGTAAGACACACCAGGACCAATGGGAAGAACTATGGCTTTGGGAGCTTTTGTACTCATCTTATGGTCATTAATAATAAGTTTCACTAGACAGCACCGGGAAAATGAGAAGCCAGGGTGTTTGAAGCTGTTTCTAAATGGATACCAAAAGGAACAAGCATTCAGAAGGGTAGTGCTGGAAGTGGCAGGGGCCAATGGCTGAATACATGAGCAACACAGGGAAGTGGCTGGGAGTGGGGGTGGGGGCTCAGGGCCTTTCTCGGTAGACGAAAGAGTTTCAGAGAAGCGGGTATTGGGAGAGTAAGGTGGGATTTTGATCTGAAAATGGCAATGAGGAATTACCGTGTGCCTTGTTCCTATTAATACTCCATCATGTGTTTCCTCTGTAATAATGTAATGCAGCAGGTCTGGGGCTGTGGGGCTAGGGAATCTTTGGCTTAGAGTTTACCAAAGTCTTCCCAACTGCAGCAGGAACATCTGTAGAAAGCATTTCTTGAAGAACTGTTGTAGAAGTGATGGAAATGAATACTTGACAGTTTCGACTGGAAGAATTTTTCAGGAAGATACATAGAGGTACAACTACATCCTGTTTCGCAGACTTTTGACCATTTGAAAATAAGAGGTTTAAAAATGTAACCACTCATAGGCACAGCAAAGGAATACTTTCCCTTCTAGTATTATAGACTTGCTATCTCTCTGCAGCTGCACTAACAGTTTAAGACAGCTAAAATATACAAAAGAAACGTGTGTTTAAAACATGCAGTTTTCCAGTACGCTTAGCTGTTGTCCTCTCCCTCATGGCCGCCGCCCTACATGTGAAATTCCAACTCGGGAAACGTTTCAGGTTCCTTAAACAAACTATAGTATGCTTTAACTTGCGAGAAGGGAGAAGCAAAGGGCAGCTGAGGCATGGGTGTTTGCTGGGTCCAATAGTGATCCATTGCTGGGAATGAACACTTGTCTTCCTGTCAACACTTGCCAGTCCTTCATTCTGCAAAGCAATTTGCTGTATATCAAAACCAAAGTCACGCAGAGTGAGCAAATGGGTACAAAGATGATTACACACAGCCAGAGGTTGGAAAGCTCAGGGAGTTTTTTTTATTATTTTCAATTGTATGTTATAGATTTCAGCCAAATGTATAGCACGATTTTGATCTGACTTAAAACAGTACAAACCTCATCCAGGGATCTTCTGTTTAAAAACTTTTGGGGAGACCTTTGTTGTTCTGTGTTGAGGGCTTTAATGGACTGGCATGTGCAGAAGAATAAATCTCAGGTGGTTTAATGCTGTGCAAATTGTTGACTATCACAAATGTCTATGGAGAAATTTCCAGACCAATGGCACAGTATGGAAATAAAGACGACACTGGAGAATAATTGGCAAAAGTGGAGATGCTGTCAGCTTGGGCCCTGCAAACAGTGAGGAACGTTTACTCTCTGCTGGGCTCTGGAAAAGAGATCATTCTATGGCCACACTGTGTGATACTCATGGGAAGACAGCTCATTTTAAGGTTCCTCATACTGCTGTAGTGAGCAAGGCCAAATACAATGGCATTTATGAGAAATTCCAGCAGGTAATTAAGGAAAAATTAGACTTTAGGGGTTAAATTTTGTGTTATAGTCTTTTGTGTAGTCTCAGAGAAAGCAAGTTCTTGGCTCATCAGATGTATAGTTGCTTGGGACACTTAGATTTAATTTTTGGGGAATGAACTAAAACTAGTTGATAATTTACAACTGTTGAGTACCAGAGAGTCTCTGGAATGTTTGGAGCATGGTATATTCTTTTTTCATGCTGTCCTGCAGCACGCTAAGGTCAAAGTCTCATTAACACCTATATTTTCTTTCTTAGCAGTGATGCAGTACATTGTATACTGTCAAGCAGTCAGCACAGAGGCAAGGGTGACGTTTCACGTGGACTTTCCAAGACAGCACACACAGAGCACTTGCACGGTTTGAGGATGAAGTGATATGAACTCGTACACACAAAAATAGCAGGGAGAGCAGTTTTTAGGGAGAACTCTGTGGACTGTGAAGTCAGACTTCAGCCCTTCTTTGTCAATGGACAAAACCCAGATGGCTCCAGCCTGAGTATCACACCTCTTTCTAAACTACTGCACAGGAGGGACCAGAGACACAGCCATCAGGGCATCACAAGAGCACACAGAAAACTGTTAGAAGTAGTTGCAACCAGAAACTACAATGACTTTGAAAAATGTGCACTTGGTGCAAGGTCTGTTAGGTGTGCATCCCAGAAAGCGATGGTAGCGTTAGAAGCATGGGACACTGTTTTAGTGGCCTCATGAGAGTTTGCCCCAAACTGACTTTACCCTACTGAATAAGAATCATAATTATACAAACCAGTCTAAGTCTTAAAGTTTAAAATTCCCCCAGAAAGTTACTGAGCTCTAACTAAAGCTATTAGTTTTTACGTGGTAGTCAATATAACTGTTGTTTGTATGCTGTGGGCTTCTACATACGATCTGTACGGCATCTGCATGGGGAGGATTCCTAGTCCATCTACCTCCAGCTTTCACTGGGTATAGGAATCCAAGCTACAATATCCTGGCCAGCACTTAAGCACAATGGTCTCTTCCTAGGTACCACAACAAAGTTATGGTGTGAGCATGCTCAGTGGGTTTGCTGATGGTCAGCAATTTAGCATGTTAAGGATGGACAGGTGTACTAAAGCTTAATTTGGGGAAGGCTGTTCTTTCTTGTAGAAAAACAGAAGTCTGAATAATTTCTAGGAACAAAACCTTTTAAAAGGCAAGATCAAAACAGAAGAAATTTTAATTTACAATAGGTAAAGAGATGACACACACCAGAACAAACAAACAAAAGGAAATCTACTTCCAAATTTGGGAACTGTATGATGAACCACAAGGGCACCATTCTGATCTACTTTGCATGACCAAGGTCTCAAGATGTAGGGTTGAGACCTATTGTCATAACTACTGGAATATTTACTTTTGAAGATAACTGCTTCAAGGAATTCTATAAATGTGTTTCAAGGGGGCAGAGATTTGCTGGTCTCTTTTAGATTTGATTTTGCCTTATGCTCAGTGAAAAATATTTGTACAAAAATATAAAAGGCATGGCTTGATGCTTAACGTCTGTGTTTTATTTTGTTTTGTTGGCACCAGAAAAATCTCATGTTATGTTACGTCACTGTCCATACTGTAAACAAGATAGCATTAATATGTTTTCTTATGATTTTTGTTCCAATGAATCTAGATTTTAAAAAATACATTCACAAACTACCTTATGTTTAAACACAATGATTCCCTTTTATTTCTTAACTGTACCCAAAGTCCCACAATAAAAAATCATTTAAAGCTGTGTGTTTTGGATGTATCACGTAGAAATAAGAACGAAACAAAACAAAACATAAAAACGAATTAAGTTTGCAACATAATTTAAGAAGCCTCTGGTTCAAATTGTCACAGCAGCAATATAAAGAGCGGGTGGCAATCACGTCTGGAGACAAGACCCAAATCCACATTATTTAATGTTCATATCAGCATCCAATTTTAGCAGTTGCTAAATTTAACCCAGAGCTCTTGCTGAATTTGTCCCCTAGAATTTGTAAAGACAGTGTTGTTCAGCAGCATAACCCCAGCAGTAAAAATGAGAACGGGAGGGTTTCATTGCTTCTGAGAGCTAAAGGGACCATGATGGGTTCATCCTGGGGACGCCTGAAGACCACCCTCATTGCACACCTGTGTGTTACCTGCTTCAGATAACTGCACATGATCACCACCCTTGGGGAGTACAGAATAAGCTATAGGTCAGAACTCAGAATATTTCCCCTTCTCATCCTCTTTGGCCAAACCACCAGATTAAAAAGGTACCGCTCTCCTAACATATGCTTCGTTCTCATTAATAGTCCATTAGCTGCTCATTTGTTTAGGCGAAATCAGTAGGATCACGATTTTTGTTTTTCTTTTCTGATCCATTTACAGTAATTGCATTCTTTTAGAACAAACCTCATTAGGTTTTTGTCATTGGAGATTTTTTTTTCCTCCCTCCAATTTTTAAAGAACAATTTGGTCAACTACTGTTTTGAAAATATTCAATACAGCTGAGATTGCCCAGTTGAGCTCTCTATATGTCTCCTGGAGATAACACTGCTGTGATGAACAGAGAAACGAAACCAAACAAAACGAGGTAGGTTAAAACAGGAAGCACAGCACAGATACCATTTCGCAACACCTGGATACCATAGGCGGCCATGCTGATAGCTTTGGGAAGAATCCCAGCCAGTCACATAAAGGTTCAAATCATTTGAGTAAGGGTTTAGAAGGACACAAGTCAACCTGAACTAAACACATACACACCTCTGCACAGATGTTAACAGTATGTTGGGAAGTTTAGAGGAACATAACGTGATTAGGGTCTCATAATTTTGGCCAAAGCCTTGCCTTCAGGTTCCCTAAAATCTGAGCTGTTGGTGCCTGTAGTGTCTGTGGCAGGCTTGAGAGTCTAGTCCCTTGACCCAGTGCGAATACAGGCAGCTCAGAAACATTTATTAGTAATTCTTCTTTGTCACAGTTTTTATCTTGAGAAAGTGGCACCCTTTGGAGGGAGCTGGGTTTCCAGAGCATGGTTGTCATGTAACCCCAGCTCCAGGAAAGATCTCCATCAGTCTCAGTCCTAACAAAGCCCAAACGAAGGGACCTCTTAGCAGGGACGCTTTGTGCCTTGAAGAAAGAACGCATGTGTATTTACATAGACATATTAGCTCATTTCTCAGAAGCTCCTTCTGGGTAACCCACCTGTCATCCCATGTTTCGCCCTGATCTGTTGCATAATAATCGAGGGACAGTGGTATCCCAGAGTCCCTCCACAGTCACAAGACCATTCAACTCAGTGGCATCTCTGTCCCATTCAACACCCTCCACTCCAGAAAGGGCCATATCAAAATACGGCCTACCAGACTCACAACAGTAGCAGTTGGTTTTATTAGATTAAGGCTAGTAGTTTAGCCATTTAAAATCTATTTCCCCATTGAGGAGAAAACCAGCTATTTCGCTTCTCTTTCAAAAATTCATTAGCCAGTAGCAATTAAAAAAAAACAATAAAACATCCTCTTGGGTTGGTGAAGGCAAGAGAATTCTTAAATTACCCGACAACGCGGTTATGGCCTTCAGTGCAGGGAGATAAGGTACATTTATTGTGCTGTCTCTCACTACCGGGAATTGGAAATTTTACAACATACCATATACTTAAAGCTAGCAGGCAGACAGAATTTAAAAAAAAGTCTAATTTCCCAGTATGCATTCTTTCCCCATTCTTACAAAATAAGGGGATAAAGAAAAGAAAGTTTAAAAAAATCCCAGACTAAAAGAACTGAAAAGCCAGCACAAACACAGCTTAATCATAAAAGTACACAATGTTTGTTTCTATCCCTAACTCCGAAGGGCACAAGGTCCAACTGTGTCCACAGACAATGCAGCATCCTCGGGATCTCCCGGACATTCCTGCCACCTCTTTCTCTCCTTCTCAACCAGGCTGCAACACTGAAAGAGGAACTATATTGGGAGGGATGGAGGGAGAGGAAACGGGAAAGCGGCCTTCTGAGTCTGCCTCTAGACTGGCAAACGTCCACATGAGTTATGTTCTCTTACATTAGAAAGAACACCATGAAGATAAGTGCCAAGTGCTCTTCCGTTACCAGTTCATCATGGAATTTCTGTTGAGGGTCATGAAAAACACTTGGCTACTTCCTCCAGATCGCACGGATGCAAAAAATACCTGTTTGGAATTAAAAACAAGTTAGTTCAACTTCATGGGTTTTTTCCCCCTTCTCTTCTTCAACTGTACAGCCATTTTCCCCTCACATGTCCTACCCTTGAAACACATTCAGTTAAGTTTCCCTGGCCAGTGTTTATAGTGACATTTCAGACAGTGCATTGCATGGAAATCCTCCTGCCCTTATGTTTTCTCAGATTATTATTTATTGCTGGACTTCTGGCCTGGGACAATGATGATTTCTACAAAGGTACAGGGACACTCTTTCTCTCCCTCATGAGTGACATGGAGGCAGATGAAAGAGAACCCCTTAATTCCCAAACTTATGGGCAAAATTTTGGGGCCTACTGACAGTTGTACAACTTTGATGTTCAATTTTTAAACGTAAAACCAAAGATATTAGAGTGGTTATGGTTGTCTAGGTTAAGGTGTTGAATGCCTGCCCAGTCTGGTGCTTCAGGGTTGGCACTTGGCCTCTATGCTGATGCTGCCAGATCTTAAGCCAAAGGAGATAATGGCATTAATAAGCAGAACCACAGTCCATTAGGTCTGAGCCAGTTCAATCATTTTATCAAAGGCCTGGGGAAAGTGAGCAGAATTTAGATTACTGCTTGCTTGAGCTGAATGTCAGTGAACCACTGCCCCTGGAAAATAATATTTGGGGAGGTACAATAGCCCTTCAATCAGTCAGTGTCTGTGGTCTGAGGAATGAGTGTTTGTCCCTAGTGCTACTATGTCCTCATGGTTCCTTAAGAAGCTCGAGGAATTGTCTGACATTTAGCTGATGCTACAGAGGAAAGTAAAGCTACTCTATGGGTCAGAGACTTGAAATAGGGGTGACAGTGAGGGTTTGTTGAAAGGAAGGGTCGCTGTTGTCCCCATCTGTGCATTCAGGGACTAAATTAGAGGCCCTTGCCTGAGAGTATGGGCTGGCCGAGGCCTGCTGGGGTATGTCGTCAAGAACCAGACATTTCATCTCTTGGGTTCTAGGACTATAGAAGTGTTGGACTCGTAGTTGCTAAGTCTAGGGTCTGACACGGTCTGGTAAGCCTCCTAGTAACCATCCTTGTCTCTCATAGCTGCTGTCCATTTGATCACACGAGGTCAGAAGCAGCTAGCCAGGGTCACAGAATCCAGACCCATATTACCAGGGGTCTGGCCTCTGGGGAACTGGGGTGAACAAGGAGATGTAAAGAGCTCAACCCACCACATTCCTTCCTATAGGTGTTCAAATCTGCTGCTCGGGGACATGGTTGTTAAGCTGACTATAGTCTTAGAGCATGGGTTCACAAATGTAGATTAGCTACTGGGAGGGCAAGGGAGAGCATGGTCACCTCAGTAGACTCCTGTGGGCTGACTGATCATGCTGGACAGACATGGCCACTTACATTAGAACGTAGCCCCCCTGTGACATGTGAGGAGACACATGGTTGGAATAAGACAGGACATGGCAGGAGTTGAATTTGTGATTTTGTTTCTTGGGAATGAGTGGCGGTTTTAAGAAGTTCATCTACATGTCAGATGCTTTACACTTAAGGGTGAATAGAATAGGAAAGCTAAGTCCCAATCGTGTCTCTATGAAAGACTTAAAGGTAAAACCATGAGGCTGACCCACTGTGAATGATGGGCCAGCTGCTCTAAGTGCATAGGAGAGTCTGCAATGGTTGTTAATCACCAGAGGCCCACAGGCCACAACAGTTACTAAGAGTTTACAAGGAAAGTTTAGATGTTTTATGTTGGTTTGGATGCATGAGTTATAGATTCTGAATGTTCACGTGAATCATGTCAGGTAACGCCGTCTCAATATACCTATTGATCACTTAATACAGTTGTGACTCAGCATCATCAAGGAAAATGAAGGTTTCACAGGTACCTGGAGGTCTCTTAAAATGCAAACACTAAAGCAAAGTTGAAACGGATTTACCTTATCATTTCTTTCACATAGAAACTTTAACCTTTGAGCTCGCTTATGCATAAATACTCCATCCAAATGTCCTGTTTCCACTGACCGGATCTCAATAGCTTTCTCGCCCCAGCCCATTATCTGATTGGAATGAATGTAGGCTGTCAAAAGGAATTTCCAAAACTGCATTAAAAACATTAGATGGGCAACACTCACAGCATCTGTTCACATCTTAAGCACAAACAAAGGACAAAGGACTTGAGGTCAAACAGACAAAGCAAGTCTTACAGTGTTAGTCACAGATTTTTTTTTCTTTTTGGTGTGGACTCAAATGGTTGTTTCACATTTCTTGACTTTCATTTCATTGGGGGGGTGTAACTGCTGAAGGAGATAAGGGATGGTCAACCTACCCACAGATGTGGGCATTTCTCCCCACTGAAGCACCACATCCTTCGTGATCCGGCCGTAGGTGTTCACATACACCCCCTCATCCTCATAGCAGACAAGCATTTCCATTCCATCCGTTTTGGGCAAGATGACGATGGCATGAGGAGTGATGTTGCCCTGAATCTGGGAGACGAAGAAAGGCCAAGAGTTACTTGACTTAAAATCCAGAAAACCTCCTGACTTTTATCTTTAAGAATTGCAAATGAAATTTTATGTCATTTTTCACTCTAGAGATTGAAATCAACTTTAATGCAATCACCTCTCTTGTCAAATGCACCAGTGTCTACACATACAGCTATTTGATCTGGAATCCATCATACCAGTTTTAAAAACAGAAACACCGCATGTGTGGAGTACTGGTGTGCTAATCTGTGGACCACTGATATACACCATTTCTAGTCTACAGACGAGGGCACCATCAGAAAACTTTGTTGCAGATGAGGGAACTACATTTCAGGGTTGTGTGACTTATCAAAGCTACATGAGTGTCTGGCAGTAGAAAGAGGTGGGCTCTGAGCACATCTTCCTGACTCTGAGCTTCATGGGTTCTCGCAAGAACAACTGCTTCCACAGGAGGCAAGAATGTCAGGCGCCTACAAGGAGCACATGAGTACAGGGCCCAGAATAGTCACCCAAGAGCTCTAATAGCAGAATGACTCAAATTAGTGATTTCTTTGGGATAAAAGGTAGAATTAGCCTACTACTGGTCACACTTCTGAAATAAGCATAGATTGTCTGTCTCTATGGGAAGGAAGGTGGTACTTCTACTCCTGGCTGACAGTCTCATATCATTCCAACATGTGATTGACAGACACAGCTTTGGGGGATTGAAGACAATGACAGCGGTGACCAAGTCTTAGTGTTGATGTAGACATGAAAGTAAAAAGCTATAAAATGCAACAGTGGGTGACAACTGCATGTGTGCAAATGCATCAAAGCACATGTGCAAGGACTGTGACAACTGCATGTATGCAAATGCATCAAAACACATGTGCAAGGACTGTGACAACTGCATGTGTGTAAATGCATCAAAACACATGCACAAGGACTAGGCTTCTTTAAATTCTCAAAATTCCAACCATCCAGAGACCAGCCTCAGACTATCCTGAGAGTTTGTTAGCTTTGGGATTCATGAAACATAGCTTACACCACACTGGCGCTCATAGGTACATCTATGCATTTCCCTTAAAGGTAATGTTTTAGACCGTGTGTCAACATAGTGATCTGAATATCATATTGCTAATAAAAGAAACTTGAATATGTTGGGTCCTGAGCCAATTTAATGATAATGAAAGTAACCCTACAGAATAGGTACTTGGCGCCCCACCTTACAGCTGGGAGAGCTGAGGGTTCACTATTGCCAGGTTCAGATGTACTAGAAAAGGGGTGAATCCTAGTGTGTCTGCTCTGCCACACCACAAGCCCTCAGGCTGATGGAAAAAACTGGAAATAGCAGAAAAGTGATTCCCCTCCCCCAAGAATTTAGTATCTAGTCATTGTCTTTTTTTTTAGCATAGAATCAAAATCCAAAAAACAGAAACTCAACTATTGTATAACATAGGAATTTCACCTTGATATCCAAAGAAACAAGATGATAATCTCAAAATTATGCAATTTTTGTGCTACTTTGCTTGAGAGAGTAATACAATCTTTAAAAACATCTGTCTACTGACACCCCAAATTCACAACTTTTAGAGATTATCATGATTTCAAGTGAAATATAGGCCCAACCCAATCTCTTCACATGCAAGCTGTCATGCAGGTGCAGGAGACAGTCCGATTCCTGAAACTTACATGGGATGGTATGTAGATATCATAGGAGTTTCCAGAATCAACATCAATTACATGGAAACCAGTGTGTGAGCCAAAAATGACCTTTAACCTTTGACCTTCTTCTACTGTGAGGTCGACAAGCAGAGGCTTATGCTGAAGATCTGCAAAAGACTTTAAAAATAACCTCATTAGTATCCACACCATTAAAAGAGGCTGTCTTATTCCTAAGGGTTTTGCTTGGACACTGTCAGGAGGAAGTGAGTTTTTTTCCATTGAAATGCTAGAAAAGCCTCTCTCTCAGGCTCAGGTCTACTTATGTCTGACTCCAGGAGAAAAGCTGTATTGTCTATTTTGTTTCCCTCTTTCCCTTTCTTGTCTTGCACAGTAAAACTGTTAAAACTGTGAATTTTGATAGTGGCATGTGTGTTAAAAGCTTGGTGACTGGATACTGCTTCTCATTGTCCTCTAGAGAGTGTACAGTGTGCAGTGATCTCTATGACCCCCTCTTTCCCAGGTGGTACCCAGGTTTATCTATGGTTGTTACCTTTGAGAACAGTCTGGGAGCATCACTGTGTTAAAGCTGTTGGAGATTAGTGTGTGTACACTGGTTTTTATTTCCCTGTTGAGACTGTCAGTTTCTCTAAACTTCGTGCTGTATTCTGAGAGTCATGTCTGGGGACTAAGAAAGGGGAATGTGGAAGATGCATCACAACACCGCGTGGCTTGGCTTGTCGCCAAGGATTTAACTGGAAAGCCAAAGAGGAGAGTTGGAGTTAAGTTTGTCAGAGTTCATAGATGTGAAGAGTTCCAGTCTCTCTACCTGTGTCCTGATTCTGTACTTTTATCTGATATTGAGCTCAAGGGGAAGATCCGAGAAACCTCAGCTGCCATCAACACTGCTCCCTCCTGGTCTGTTTCCGCCATTCTCACAGCCCAGGAAATTAACACCTTTTGTCTTGCTCTAGGGGAAGGTTCCACATCCAGTCTATGCCAGTCTTTCCTATTCAAGTCCTGGCCTCTGTGCTTCCTCTTCTAGATTGGGTTTGATCTGCCAAGGGGAGTGCTTTGTTTTTTCATGGGCTGTGGCTAAGACCCCAAGGGCTGTGACTTCAGAATCGGAAGGGGAAGGGAATCTTGAGTGAAAAGCTTTTCTGGAGAGAGACTTTGGCAGCAAAGTAGCACCACATTAGCTTTGGGAGTCAGTCTTTCATTGGTATTATGAACATAGTACAATACAGAAATTTCTTGCAGCAAAGTGGGTCAATGGAGGAAAGCCCATTCCTGTTGAAGAATCTGCCATCCATAACAAATCACACATGGGCATTTGAACTAAAAGAACAAGACGGGAGTGGAGTGGTTCATTCTCTGAGAGTACTTACAAAATCCCAGGGCGTACTTGGTTTTTACATACAATAGGTGGCAAGAAAGAATAAATAAAACCCCATAAGCCAGTTACAGTCATGAAGGTAGGGAGAATGAGGATCAGTGAGAAATACAGAGAGAGAATGGGAGATAAATTCACATTGGATATGGCTAAGCTATGGGGTTCTGAACACATCAGGTGTTTGAAAGTAATGGTTCTTTTGGCGCTCATCTTTTATATTCTGGGGTCAATGGGACAAAGCATATTAACATCCCACTCTCGCTAAACCTCACAAGGACCCACCCAATCTTTGATGAGTGCAGACCAAGACAAGGCAAGCAAATGCAATGGCAAACAGCATGGAAATGCAGAAGAATGAGGTCTTCTCCCTGAGTGACTCCTTCAATGTCCCGTTCAGAGATGCCCTCAAGCAATAGGAACGGACAAAGAATCAACTGAGTCCTAGTTTATTCAGAAATGCTAGTGATGCTTAGAAGATCTGGAGACAAGGGTTGCCACAGATCTGCGGTTTCAGGCATACACCAGACAGTACTTGGCTTTCAGGGGCTCCACGGCAGAGATGGTTGTGTAATGTCGTGTTTGGTACTTTTCCTGGTAACTGTTCCAAGCTAAATTACTCTCGAAGACAACAGTTCATAGGCCTTCAGTGGAGGAGGACAATCACAGGTCTTAATAGGATGAACTGTATAGTATTTCTAATATTTAAGTCCTTTGAAATCATGAATTCAAGAATTGTTTTTAAAATAAGTTTTTCTCTGTGTAATAAAACTGATACTGGCTTATGTGAAAATAGAATTCTGACAGAAGCTGAATTAAACAAGCAAAGTCTGTGCTTACCTTAAACGCCATGAACTTGTGATAAGGCTTAGGAGCCCAAGCATATATCTCCACTGCATTCTTTAAGGCAATCACCAAGAACTTGATCCTCTCATATTTAACTGAAATGGAAGAGTAAGAGTTTAGACATGACATCAATCCATCCAAAAATTTTTGCATCAATGAATGAAGACCTGAGTGAAGCCACGCCTATCACATGCCTTCCACATGTCTTCATAGTTGAGGCCGCTGTCCTCGGAACAGGTTGACTTTTTTTTTAACACACAAATTTAACTTCCTGTAGTGTACCTGGTTGACATAATGCTACAAGTTTTTAGGTTTATAGCAAAGGACTTTTCTTCATCTAAAGATGGGACAATTTCAGTTTTAGACGTGGATATTCACTTTCATAAGGACCTAATGCCGTCTTCCTATGTTAGATTGCCTGTCTTGTATACTTACTTTAATGTAGTTATGGCAAGATGCTAGAACAATTAACATATTAACCCAAACATAAGCTTATCATATTATTTGCTTATTATTCACATTTGAATTCTAATGATTAAATGAAATAATTGTTTTATTACTAATGAAAGATGAAATTATAGGAGCCCTGGGTTCTGTCAGTGGTTTATTTTTAAGGGCTTCATGTACTTTGACAAATCTTTTCATTATTTATGAAAACAGAATGTTATGGATCTTCACTTTTAGTTTTATGACTTCATAATTACACAGTCTTTGTGTAATGAAATCTGGTCACTATTGGGCTATTAAATGTCAAATCTACTTAAAGCGAATTCCACAGCTTTTTCAGAGGCACGTTTAGAAGCAAAGCTAAATTTTCCCACAGTTGCACTTGAATTGCCTGCTTTTTCCTGCAAACAAGCATGACTTTGCAGTAAAGAAACACACAGTCTTCAAGTGTGGACGGGAAGCTGCCTGCTGCCTGGTGGGAATGATGTGGGCTGAGTTTGATACTTTGTCACACAATCAGGTTTGGTCAGAGAAAATTGCGGTTTCAGAATATGAGAAGAAAGGACCAAATAATTTTGACTCCCAAACCAAAGCACGAGAGGAGCCCGAATGTCACCATTTTGCTATGGAAAAAGTACTCCCTCATGTGGTCTGGTTTGGGAATAGGACGGAGCCCCATTCAACATCCCTTCCTTCCTTTGGCAAAACTGCTTAGCAGCTTTCTGCATAGCTGGTCCTTCTAGCTGCTGGGAAGCACCCAGCGCGGGGATGTGGGGCTGTAGTTTCCAGGCACCAGGTGTTGATGAACCTCATCTATAGTTCCCTTCTTCACATCTTTATCTTTTCTAAAGAAGTGCATATAAATAAGCCCTCTGTATTATAAAGATTACAAAGACTTCTTTGGGGGTACAAAACAAAGGGAAGCGCCCTCACTTGGATCTTCTAGTCACTAGTCACTATTTCCTAGTGTCTAGGAATGTGGAGGAAAGGGACATGGAGACTGTCCTAGATCAGGGCCCTCTCTAGCGGTAAAGAACAGGATATTATGAATAACATGACTCATTTTCTGAGTTCCTTTCCAGCATCCCCCCCTTACTCCTGTTTCCACTTTCAGTCGTCAGTCATGTGACACACGTGGCTGGACCAACTCCAGAGGTTACAGTTTCAAACCTGTGCAGTGCTTTCCTGGATCTGCATGAAGGCACCTTTGGAGCAATGCCTAAGCCCCACTCCCACACCTTTATTCTAATTTCTTTGGTTAAAAACAAACCTTAAAGAGTGTGTATACCTCACAAACCTGCAGAAGCTTCCTTCTTCACCTCTGTTCCCACCTGACAAGCTTTAGAAGCAAATAGCCACAGAAGCCACATAGTCAGTCTCATCTCCAAGAATGAACAGTGTCTACTGAATGCACAGCATGGAAAGAATCAGCTTCAGGACTGATCTTCTTCCTTACAGCTCCGACTCACAGCTCTTCCACATGACCAGCTTCCCACCTCCTACCCGAATGCACTCATTTAAAACTCTGATTAAAGCTGTCCAAAGAGTTCAGATCATTTCCTATCACAGCTCAGGCATGTAGTACACCATGATAGCGTATTTCTTTTTTGCTCGTCCTCATTTTTTAACTTCTTTGCTTTCTGTGTATCTACACAGATGTGAACTTTCTTCTAGGAGGTGACTTTCATGGCCAAACAGCCAGGACCAACTCAAGTCGTTCCCTTTTCTCCTGGGGCTGCTCCTCTGGAACGCTACACCATCTTGTTCTGCAGGCCTGTGGCAAAGTGGTCGTGGGTTCTTAGCCCATGTTCTGGGCACTTTATCTTTTCCCTGAATCTCCAAGTTTTAGGTTTTTATTTTAGTGAAACATATCCTCCCGCAGCTTTCCCGGAGATGGTGCCTGCCATGGTATGTTCTGGAGTTACGGAATGCCTATGAACATCTTCCTTCTGCTCTTAAAACGGAAGCACAGTTTGATAGTATGATGTTTCATTTTACATGTTAATTTGACTGGGCCATATCATGTTCAAACATTTGGTCAGATATCCTAAGTGTTTCTGTAAGGCTTTTTCTGATGAGAGCAATAGTTGAATTAGTAGCCTCGGTAAAGTAGAGTGCTCCAGTTAATAACTTGAAGGTCTGAGTCGAACACAAAGGCTGAGGCCTCCCTCTGTCCTCATTTGAGATGCGTGTCTTTCTGCCTCCAAACTCAGGTTGAATGGTCACTTCTTCTACAGTTTCTGCCTGGAACCTCACCATCAATTCTTTGGGTCCCAAGATTTTTGAATTTGAATGAAATCACACAATTGACCCTCCTAGGTCTTCAGATTTCCAACTGAAACAGGTTTGGGACTTCTTAGTTTCTAAAGTTCTGAGAGCTAATTCCCAATAATGAGCCGCTGCCTCTGTCTGCATTCCC